>JAPKLW010000018.1:722170-772233 GCA_026898455.1 Plectranthus barbatus | reverse complement strand
AGCTTCCAGTTACAAAATGATAAACAGATATGTTAACATGTTAGTTAGCCGGCAAATGAAAATGTTTTGGGTAACACGGTTTCTTTTAGTAAAACCCCGTGTTTATCTGTGTGTTTTGCATAGCATTCATACTTAAACTTATTTTTCGGGCATGTTTCCATTGGGTACATTTGTACTCAGCCCCTCGTGTTATTTCTAAAACACGCAGGTTGATCAGCGAGGATGGAGAAGTGGTGGTGTAAAGGATGCAGCTGGATTTGTACAGATTTTGAAGATCCTGTGATATGCATCGTCACATGCATATCACCATTACGCTGCACACACCGTTGCACCGCTCTCTGAAATAATTTTCCTTCCCATGTTTAAAACTTTTGAAGGAAACCAAGTTTAACTGCTTTACTTGTTAAGTTTCCCTTTTGAAGGTATATGAAGGTAGTTTTTAAATTGTAAATTCTTCCGCTGTTTATTTTAAATGTTTGAAAATTGATAATCCACTACTGTAACGTGCCTCGTAGTTGGGAAGGCTAAATGGGGGCGTTACAGAAGTGGTATCAGAGCCAGGTTTCGAAAAAAAAAAAAAAAAGGGTTGAATTTTTTTTTAATTTGTTTGGAAAACTTTGAGTTAAAAACAATTTGGTTCTGGGATTTGATTGAAAGAGACTGCTCGTACTTTACACCCCACTCCATCCTGCTCAACTTGAGGTATGTTTTTAAGTGTTTCAAAGTTACCTGCTTGCAAGATTGTTTAGTGATTGAGTCACTTTAAACGTTTTGAAATTTAAAGAATTTTGAAAAGATAGCACAATGTTGATTGTGGCTGAAAATGGTTTGAGAATAATTATGTGTATTGATTGAAAGTGGTTGGAAATGATTTGAGTTCATGTGTTGAACGAAGAGTGATTGAAGGTTGTTGACGAAAAGTATGTATGTTTTTAACGTCAAGCAGAGTGCTGACCTTGTTGAATGTGTTGAAAGAAAGTGATTGATGTTATGTTTGAGAAAATCATGAGATTGTGAAAATTTACGGAAGTGTTTGGTTTTGGCACCGGTTGGGTGACCTTTGAAATTGTGAATTCAAAAATAATTGGTTTTGAACTAGGTGTTGCAAGCAGTGTAAACTTTTGGTGTTAATGCTTCAGGGATGTGTTAATTGTGAGTCGAGCTGTAAGAGAGGTTGAGATGTTGAATAATTTTGAAAGTTAAATTAGGATGGATTAGGACAAGATTAACTGACTATTGGCCTTAATTGTCGAACTTAGAATAATGTTGGACTTGGTGCATAAGAGTGAGTCAGGTGACTGTTGAAATTGAAAATTTCTTGTGAACTGGAAAATCCAGTAATTGATTGAGTGTACAATATATATAGAAAATGGAGAACGTACAAGGAGGTAGAGGACGAGGACGAGGACGCGGACGCGGCCGAGGCAGAGGCCGAGGTCGTGGTCGGGGTCGAGGTCAAGTCAACCAACCGCATGAGTATGAAGTCCCGATTATGGAAGAAATTCCTTACTTGGATCCATACGAGAACGTGGAGATATTATCTGATGATAATAGTGGTACACATCAAGGTTCATATCAGTACCCACCACCGGAGGAAGCAGGGGCTGCAGCATCTATTAAATTGGTGGAAACATTCAGAAAACAGCAGCCGCCGACTTTCGATGGACTTGGAGGTCCCGCAGTTGCGGAAGAGTGGGTGAGAGAACTTGAAAAGATTTTTAAACACATGCGGTGCACCGAACTGGACAAAGTAAACTGTATGACGTACCAGCTAAAGGGAAAGGCCGATCGTTGGTGGGAGACTTATGTCAAGTCCCTTCCGCCAGCCGAGAGAGAGCAAATCAATTGGGAAAAGTTTAAAGAAGCGTTATATGAGAAGTTTATCCCTAAGCAATACAGAAGGGATCGAGAGATAGAATTCTTTCTTTTGGAACAGGGCACCATGACAGTCGAAGAATATGATACGAAATTCGGAGAACTTTTGCAGCATGCACCTCAGCATGCAGATACGCCTGAGAAAATGTCTGATAAATTCCGCGAAGGATTAAAGGAGGATATTCGGACTCAACTGGCTACGATTAATGGACTGAGTTACCAAGAGTTACTGAGAAACGCCTTAGATATCGAAGCTTCCAAAAATAAGAAACAGTTGCCAGTTTGGGGAAAGCAGGAACCCCAATCTTCTTCCCAGCCGCAGAAGAGAAAGTGGGAAGAAGGATCAAGGCAATTCCAACAAGGACAAGGGAGTCAGAAGCGTCAAGAGCAGGGTAACTCGCAGAATTTTCAAAGGCGGAATTTCAACCAGACTTACCCAGGGAATGAGAGACAAACGGCCCCCGGAAATAATCAAAGGAATGCAGCTCCGCCAGTGTGTAACAAATGTGGAAACAGGCATAGTGGAGAATGCTGGAAAGGAGGTAGAAAGTGTTATACCTGTGGAGGAGTCGGACATCTGGCCATTCAATGCCCTAATGCTCAAACAGGAATGGGGCAACGACAGACTTTTCAGAGGCCACCAAATCATCAATTGAGAGCGATGAGGGGAAATCGCCAACCTTGGAGGGGAAACGTTGGAAACCGAGGAGGAGGTAGACAGGAAAGAGGAAACCAACCTCCACAGCAGGATAGAGAGCAACACGAGCAGACTCGAAGGGCAAGGGCGTATGCTTTAGAAGGAAATAAAGATGAGGGAAACCTCGCAGGTATGGGTGTTATTAATAACATACCCGTTATGGTGTTATTTGATACTGGCGCATCGCATTCATTCATCTCATCTGCATGCGTGGAAATCGTAGGGCTCAAGGTAGAAAAGAATAGCCATGAACTTAATGTAGCATTGCCTTCAGGACAGATAGTTATATCTACCTTAGTATGTCGCGATCTGAAAATCAGATTAGATGAGCATGAGATTACGGTAGTGGAGTTAAACGCTATGGATATGTATGACGTGGACATAATCCTAGGAATGGATTGGCTATCGATGAATAAAGCAACGATCTTATGTCATGAAAGGAAGGTTATTATTCCGCAGCCAGAGAATAAAGAATCTTTCATATATGGGTTTCAAAGGAGACAAAGAGTACCGGTTATTTCAGCGTTGCAAGCCTCGAAACTGTTATCAAAGACTGGAAACCAGGGATATTTGGTATATTTAGAAGGTGAAGAAAAAGATGAGTTAACAGTCCAGGATGTGCCTATTGTTAGAGAATTTGAGGACGTATTCCCTGATGAGTTACCAGGACTGCCACCGAACAGACAAGTGGAGTTCGTGATTGATCTAGAGCCAGGAGCAGCTCCGATTTCTAAAGCACCGTATCGTATGGCGCCCAAAGAGTTGCAAGAACTGAAAGTGTAGTTGCAAGAACTCCTGGATTTGGGATTTATCCGACCGAGTGTTTCACCATGGGGAGCTCCGGTCCTGTTCGTTAAGAAGAAAGATGGGTCTATGAGAATGTGTATAGATTATCGGGAGTTGAACAAGTTGACCTTGAAGAATCGTTATCCTTTGCCTAGGATTGATGACTTGTTCGACCAACTTAAAGGAGCGAGCACGTTCTCCAAAATAGATCTTCGGTCGGGCTATCATCAGTTGAAGATCAGAAAGAAGGATATACCGAAGACAGCTTTCAGAACCAGATATGGCCACTACGAGTTTGTGGTGATGCCGTTTGGGCTCACTAATGCTCCAGCAGTGTTCATGGATTTAATGAACAGAGTTTTCCACCCTTATCTCGATAACTTCGTATTGGTATTCATCGATGATATTTTGATATATTCGAAGGGCGAGAAGGAGCATGAGCAACATTTGAGAACGGTATTACAGACTTTACGGGATGAAAAGCTTTATGCTAAATTTAGTAAGTGTGCCTTTTGGTTAAGAGAAGTGACATTTTTAGGTCACATAGTATCGGCCGATGGTATCAAGGTGGATCCAGCCAAGATACAGACGGTGATAGAATGGAAATCACCTACCACACCGAATGAAATTCGTAGTTTTCTTGGTTTAGCAGGCTACTATCGAAGATTTATTGAAGGCTTCTCGAAGATGGCGAAGCCGATGACGCAATTACTTCAGAAGGGTACGAAGTTCGTATGGACAGAAGAATGTGAGGAAAGCTTTCAGAGACTAAAACATCTTCTGACCACAGCACCAGTTCTAGCCGTACCAGAACCAGAGAAGAATTTTGAAGTTTATACTGATGCATCAAAGAATGGATTGGGTTGCGTGTTGATGCAAGATGGGAAAGTGATAGCTTATGCCTCGAGACAATTGAGACCGCATGAGGTAAATTATCCAACTCATGATCTTGAGTTAGCAGCAGTAGTTCATGCGTTGAAAATTTGGAGACACCATCTTTATGGAGTTAAATGTGCAATATTCACGGATCACAAGAGTTTAAAGTATTTCTTTGAGCAGAAGAACCTGAATATGAGGCAAAGAAGATGGTTGGAGTTAGTCAATGATTATGATTTGACAAAAATTATCATCCAGGTAAGGCGAATTCAGTTGCAGATGCATTGAGCCGGAAAAAGGAAACTCAACTTGGATGCATATTAACCAGAGAAGATAGATTGATACGAGAATTTGAGAAACTTCGTCTTGAAGTTATTTCACCTTCGATAAGAGACAGGTGTGACATAGCCGCTTTAACTGTTGTGCCAGATTTAAGGCAGAGAATCATTGAAGCTCAAAGGTTCGATGCGCAATTCGAGGAGTTGCGTCAGAAGATTAGAATCAAGCAGGCAAGCGAGTACAGAGAAGCACCGGATAATGCACTGATGTTCAGAGATAGAATCTTGGTGCCAAAAAGGGAGGAATTGAGGAACGAAATCATGAGTGAGGCTCATGATACTCCATATACCGCTCACCCAGGGAGTACAAAGATGTATCAAGATTTAAAAACTACGTACTGGTGGGACGGTATGAAAAAGGATGTCGCTATGTATGTGGAGAAATGTTTGGCATGTCAGCAAGTTAAAGCATTACATCAGCGGCCTTATGGGAAGTTACAGCCGTTAGACATCCCAGAGTGGAAATGGGAGCATATTGCCATGGACTTTGTCACGGGATTGCCGAAGTCGCAAAGAGGAAACACGGCAATATGGGTAATAGTGGATCGTTTAACGAAAAGTGCCCACTTTTTACCGATCCGAGTCACCTATGGGTCAGATAAGCTAGCACAATTGTATGTCCGAGAGATTGTTAGACTGCATGGAGTGCCTGTAACAATTACGTCTGATAGGGATGCAAAGTTTACGTCTCGTTTTTGGATTAGTCTGCAGCAGGAGTTGGGAACGCGCATGAATTTTAGTACTGCGTTTCACCCCCAATCAGATGGCCAGACAGAGCGGACTATTCAAACTCTTGAAGATATGCTAAGAACAGTGATTCTGGATAGAGGGGTGAGTTAGGAGCCTATCCTACCGCTGATAGAGTTTGCTTATAATAATAGTTATCAAGCGACAATCGGGATGGCACCATACGAGGCATTGTATGGAAAGAAGTGTCGTTCACCACTATATTGGGACGAGGTGGGTGAAAGACAAGTTCTTGGACCTGACGCGATTAGAGAAATGATTGAAGTTGTCCGTCAAATTCGAGAAAGGATAAAAGAAGCTCAAAGTCGACAGAAATCTTATGCTGATACAAGAAGAGCTGAACTACAGTTTGAAGTTGGTGATAAGGTATTTTTGAAGGTGTCACCATCGAAAGGGATTGTCAGATTCGGAGTTAAGGGAAAGCTACGACCTCGTTTTGTAGGACCCTATGAGATTCTGGAGCGCATAGGCCCAGTGGCTTATCGCCTAGCTTTACCCCCGAGCATGGGTAATGTGCATAACGTATTCCATGTGTCTCAATTAAGGAAATACGTGTATGATCCGAAGCACGTGATACGTCAAGAAGAGATTGTCTTGAATTCAGACTTGCATTACGAGGAGAAACCAGAAGCTATTTTGGATCGCAAGACGCAGGACTTGAGAAACAAGACCATCTCGTTTGTGAAGATTTTGTGGAGACACCACGGGCTAGAGGAAGCTACGTGGGAACTCAAAGATAAGATGAGGGATAAGTACCCCGAGCTGTTTATAGCACCTTAGCAAATTTCGGGACGAAATTTTTGTAAGGTGGGGTGAATGTAATATCCCGTATTTAATTAAGCGAGTTTATGCTTAATTAATTGAATAAAAGAATATTTATTTTAGCAAATTATTATTTATTTGCTTTTGAGAAGAAATTAAACACCCGATGAGATACAAGGGTCAGAATTTGGATTATAATATACCAATGGGATCGTTTCGAGAAAACGTGAGTGACTATGAAGTCACAATTTATAAAAGAAGGACGAGTGTAACGAGAGATTAATTGGAATATTAATAAATGTGTTTAAATTCACAACTTACACTCGGGAAGTCCATTTCTTAAACCGAGCTAGGGAATGATTGGAAATAAAATAAGAAATGATACGAAACGATCGGTATATTTTTCTGAGACCCGAATAGTGTTTAATTAATTATTGAATTAATGGAAAAGTGGAAAATCTTTGTCTCCGAAAAATTTGGAAAATTATATGAATGAGATGGGCTCGTTAAATGGAACATTTTCATGTAATTATTTATTTTGAACTCGAGAAGATGAGTTAACGGAGAAAATTATACGCGAATTGAGGTGGGGAAAATATAAATAAATAAGTAAATAAATAAAAGGGGGAAACAATTTCTTCTAGGGGAAGAAATTAACCACGTATATGCTTCATGAAATTGTGTTGGGTGTATGATTTTGATAGGAAGGTTGAGGCGGTGGGAGAAGAGTGAATCATCAAAACAATTTAGAAAGAATTATCTCTTCTCATTTCTATCTTCATACCACCACCCACACCGCCATTCCCGTACGCCACCATCTTCAAACCTACCTCTGTTTCGCCTTGCTCCGGCCGACTGCAGCTGCCGCCCGGAGAGCCACCACCATCATCGTGAAGCTTACACTCCAAGGATTACACCGAGCTTGAGAACGCTCAATTCCGTCAAGTATCGAAGGAGATAATCGAGCTCGAAGGTAAGCCGTCACCGGAGTTGAACCACTCACGCCACCCTGTTCACGCCTGTTTTTCCGATCACCCCGTGAACCTCTGGCCAAGTAAACACCATCCGTGCGTAGCCCTATCTTCATGGATCACGTGGAGCTTGGAATTGCTCCGATCCGTTGAGAAACGGGTGAGATATCGGCCCAGTTTCAGGCCCCTTCGGTAAGTCGATATATTTATGATGTCGGCGTTGATCTTGTAATAAACGACGACGAATCTGAGATTTGTTTGCATAATCGTGTTCCCCATATTTTTAGGAGTATTTTGGTGTGTTTGGATCACCATTTTCGTCGCCGGAAAGTGAACCCGCCACCTCCGACACCATATTTTCCGGTGAGTTTTGCAGCTTCATTTTCCGGCGAGTTATTACATTTTCCGGGCAATCAAGCATGTTTATGAAATCTAGGGAGTATGAAGATCATTTTGTTGTGTTGTTTAGGGGTCAGGGCCGGCCGGAGGCGAGAAGTGCGGCTGTTCTTGCCGTCGCTCTCTCTCTCACTTTGTGTATATACATATATATAATATGTATGTATGTACGTGATTTTAAAAAAAAAAATATGTATTTCTCTTTCTCTCTCTTATTTGCTATATATATGTATACATATATAATTTTTTTTGAGATGTTGTTATTATTATATTATTATTTTTATATTGTTATTATTATTGTTACATCATTATAATTATGTTTCATTATATATATATATAGTATGTATTTGTGTAAATTATTAAATTATTTTAGTATATTTGTTAATTGATTTAGGATTTTGGGATATTAAGTAACGTTTGGTTTGACTTGACCCGATTCGAATTATGTTTAATATCTAATTTAATATATGATTAGAGAAGCATGTTAAAAGTAAGATAAGATGTTGGTTTATGAAATTGAGAGTCGGGATTTGATTCATTCGATCAAAATAAGATTCGAGACATGTTTAGTTGAAGATTAAGGCATGTGTATTGATTGGTTGGAATTTGTTAAGTTAGATGTTTGTCCTAGTCTATCCATCATAATTAGTTGTGTATTATGTTTATTGAAGGTGGAAATAAGGAGGAAGCTCGACTGCTCAATTAACCATCTAGTTGCTAAAACTTAATACCAGGTGGGAACTATTTCAGTATAAAATGAAATGCGTTTAATTTCTAAAAGGTGTGAAAACGTTTTATTTTAAAACGATTGCTATGCATAAATATTTTGTGTTGCATATCTGTTCCTTTGTTTGATTCCTATCAACAGAGAGATTGATTATGAGATGAGAACCAAGCCCTATAAGGTGCTTGAGCTAATCTTATTAATCCATGATGATAAAGGTTAGCAAACCTAATATCTAAGGTTAGCAAACCTTATGATGAAATGTGAAATTAGGTTGTTCAGTGGACGTACTGAAACCTTGGAGAGATAAGGATCTGTGTGAATTTATTTAACTAAATCGATCGTGTCTCAATGCTGTGTGGTAACTGAGACTATGTGCACAAAATGGTGACAGTGGGTAGAGTGGTTCGTCCATTCCCAGCTGTTCATCGTAACTTGGAAGTGGGCCAGCTTCCAGTTACAAAATGATAAACAGATATGTTAACATGTTAGTTAGCCGGCAAATGAAAATGTTTTGGGTAACACGGTTTCTTTTAGTAAAACCCCGTGTTTATCTGTGTGTTTTGCATAGCATTCATACTTAAACTTATTTTTCGGGCATGTTTCCATTGGGTACATTTGTACTCAGCCCCTCGTGTTATTTCTAAAACACGCAGGTTGATCAGCGAGGATGGAGAAGTGGTGGTGTAAAGGATGCAGCTGGATTTGTACAGATTTTGAAGATCCTGTGATATGCATCGTCACATGCATATCACCATTACGCTGCACACACCGTTGCACCGCTCTCTGAAATAATTTTCCTTCCCATGTTTAAAACTTTTGAAGGAAACCAAGTTTAACTGTTTTACTTGTTAAGTTTCCCTTTTGAAGGTATATGAAGGTAGTTTTTAAATTGTAAATTCTTCCGCTATTTATTTTAAATGTTTGAAACTTGATAATCCACTACTGTAACGTGCCTCGTAGTTGGGAAGGCTAAATGGGGGCGTTACATTTTACTTACTAATAATATAAATGACAAAACAAAAAACAAAAAACAAAACAAAATACAAAACATATAAACATATAATAAAAAACACACGAAAATATTGTTACGAAACCCAGCAATTACAAAAAAATGAAACAAACAACTAAACGAATCAAACAAATAAAAAAAATTTAAAAAAACATGCATGCATACAAAAAATAAAAATCCAACATAATAAAAACGTATGCATATATTTATAACTATAACTGCACAATTACAGGCATAAGTACTGCACTTTCTTTACTAACAAAAAATGCAAAATATTACACGACTTTTTACAAAAAGATGGAGTCAACAAAAATTTAAAAAAAGACGAAACTAACTAAAGAAGTAATCAAACAAACCAAAAAAAAATAACGATGAATTTACTTTATATAATGAAACAAATACCATACAAACGACAAAGAAACATTAACATTGTCATGCAACATACAACACCATCACAAAAATTAACAAAAATTAAACCACAAACAATACAACTAAATATAAAAATATACACGTACACAACAAAAAAAATTAAAAAAACCTACCTTGATCATAAATGTCCATGAATCAAAGATAATCAACCGCAGAATTAACTTCAAACGAAAAAAAAATATAACGCAAAAAAGGTTTTAGAAAAGATTTCAAAATAAATATAAGACTTAAGCAAAACAAAAATACAAAGAAAATAAATAAAACTGACCGAATTATGATAAAAGATATATTCAAAAAAAAAAAAAATCCACAAACAAATACGGTTATATCAATAAAATCGAAAATGTAGGGATTAGTTACAATATAAAAATATCTATAAATTGCAATACCAAAAATACCCTAATTAAATAATAAACAAAATTAAATAATTCCCAGAAAACTAATCCAAGATTTAATCACAGCCATTAAAATAAAAAAATGAATGGTGGATATGAAGTTCTCATCTCTCATCTGGGACGTGGTTCACATATGATTACAAGTCTATATATATATATATATATATATATGTATCAAATTTTTTTTTGAATTAAGGTCTTCTCAACATTTTTATTCAAAATGTATAATTTTATTATCATCATTTTTGGATAGATTATCCAAAAAATATAGTACAAAATCACACTAAAAATAATATAAAAGAATTCAAATCTTAATGTTCATGATATTTATATAAAGATTTATGAAAATGAACAATTATTTTACTTAGCTTATTTATAAAGTAATCTTATATTATTTTATTTTATATTCTTATATGTAGTCTTATAGTATTTTAAATCAAATATGAAAATATGGTTATATATATATATATATATATATATATATATATATAATCAATTTTTAATACAGTAAGATTAAAAATGAAATAGAATATACATTGTACAACAAAAAGAATCATGAAAGAAAAATTGGAATATTGTAATATTTTAAAGATAAAATATAATAGTAAATTATTTTAGAAAGTCAAGTTATATTTTAAAATGAAACAAAAATGAGAAAAAAAAAAGTAAATGATACAATATAGTCAAAATAAACTAAAATGTGAAATATAAGGGTGTGAAACTATAAAATAAAATTTTAAAACTATTAGAATGTATAAATAATATTATAATATATTTTTTCAAGGAAAGAGATGTTTGGAGAGCAAGTGTCCAAGCACCATACACTAAAAGAAAATTTTATTTGTAGAGGTTGTAAAGTGAATCTGATTTACTTGATGTGTGGTAAAGGTATTGAAATAACATAACACATTTTACTTATAGTTTACTTACAGCAACAAGTGCAAAATGGTTCGTTGTTGATTCTCAAGTTAGGTTGTTGGTCCCTATTTCGGCTTTGAAACAATCATTTAAAGTAAATATGTTTGAAAATTATTATTTTGATACACCATTCATAGAAATAAATATGTTTCCTTTTATTGTATTGAAAATTTAAGAAATTTGAAATACATGAGTTTGAGAATATTTATTTTAATATTAAACATATTATTCAAAAAATATGCAATCAATAAAGGGATGATAATGTGGATCAAAGAAATAGTTTTACTGTCACATAAAATAAAGTGGAGAGAATAAAAACATGAATTATGTCAAAAGTATAAGAGCAATAAACATAATATTTATGTTATAATAGTCATGATGAAACATTGATTCGTACTAAGAAACACAAATGATGAAGTTATTTTGACTAGAAGATTTGAACTCACAAACATAAAACAATATGATGTTGGTACAAATTAGTATGAGATATATACTATCGATGACCAAACAATTCCATATAAAGACCAATATCGTTGAGAGAACTGTTTGGATATCAACATTATTATTAATATAGCACAATAGTTATTAGCAGTGTGATATTCTGATATGATCGAAGTTATTAAATAGCTGATGAGGGAGATCGAGTGTATAAATTTTTGATATTGTGAGAGTAATAAATCATATTGTATATAAAACAGTTTAAGGTCCAAATTTAATATGTATAAAACATGCAACAATGCATGTATTTAAATCTTTGATTTAACAAATAATCTTTATGATACATCAATTACGAAGACGAAGAAAAAAAAGAAGTAATTGGTTGAAAATTTATGTTATTTCAACAATAATATATTGACAGTTTTTCACTATTTAAAAAATTATGAAAATTGTTTAACATTAAAAATTATAAATTATGAAGTGAAACCTATCAAATCAAGAAAACAATATATAAGTCTCAATCTAGGAGTGTAAGAGGTTAATGTCTTTGTCTATGATTAATTAGTCATATTTTTAGTCGCATCGAAACACTTGTTCTCCATTTTAATAGTATATCAAATTTAAAAAAATAATGCATAAATATTTTTCAAATTAAAAACTAACATTTAGACTCATAAAATAAACTTTATAAATTAATCAAGTTATATGTTAAATTAATTATTAAAATATAAACAATTAAGATCCCCACGCATCGCGTGGGTGCAATACTAGTATATATAGATGTGGCATACACATGTATTTTTCTCTCTCTCTCTTTATCATAATATATGTGTAGCATGTATTAAAATTACATTAAAATGAAAAATCATAATAAGATTATGAATCAAAAAATAAAAAGAAACCCAAATGTGTACTTAAGCACAACGGGGATGGTTTCAAATACAATAAATAAAAAATTAACCTAGTTACCTACAGTAAAATATAAAATAAATTAAAATTTGTAGTTAAAAGATGCACAACATTGCTTACTGTCAATCAGGTGAATTTTCAGACTTTATACTTGTTCAAGTTCAGCTCTTCTGCATCTCTAGGGGGCTCAATTATCATCTTAGTTGCGATTTGTTTCCCATCGCTTCAGGTAGGGCAGCTCTGTAAATTAAACTTCCACAACCACTTCTCTCTATAAGTTCAAGTAACTGTAATCCTTCCCTTGGCTTCTTGATCATCGTACTGAAGATCTTCAAGCTAGTATCTTTGATTAGTTTCATCACATTCCCAACTCATTGATTGATTTACTCAAACAATAACTTGAAAATTGTGTTTTGTTTCAGACTATTTTACTACATTAATCTCTAAGAGATCAATAATTTATCTTTATTGCTAATATTACACGAATAACAATAGCTGTACAAATTGATCGTTTGCTTCTGCATTAACTGTCTCTCTGACAGGGAATAATAGATCATATGTTAAATAGGAATTATTATTAGCCATTAGGTTTGAAAGAATGAACGTTATGAATGATGATATGCATTTTTTGTTCTTTTATTTGTAAAGGGTAATTTTGGAAATACATATGTTGACAGTTATTCGATAGCTTCCCATATTTATTTATGGTTTTTCTGAAATGATTTTTTAACTTTTAAAAAACTAATTTTGTAATGTCTGATGATTCCGTGAGAACAAAGAACTTCTGAATTTGGGATTTCTAACTCAGAAATCAGAACTAAAAATCAACATGAATCTCATTTCTTGCTTTGGAGATTTGGATGGTTGCTAATTTCAAGAAAATTATAGTAACATTTTTTAAAATTTCGCCTAACTTTGAAACAGGGTTTGAAGCATCAAGAATCAAAAATCAGTCGAGGTTGGGTGTGTCGTGTTTGCGTGGAGAGAGGTAGGGGCGAACATATAATATATCAATGAACTCAATCTATCCACTGTAATATTTTGGAAAATAGAAGCATTTTCAGTTTTGATGATGCACACTATGGAAAGGGAAAAAAAAAAAAACCAAAATTACAGAGTATAGCACTAGCTCGTTGAATTCTTCTGATATTAACTAGCCAAATTCAGATTTCTCAAGGTTTCTAATCTATACGCTGGCTGGCAAGTGGCAACACATATTTTGGCTATATAGATTCAAAAACTATGATCTCTATTGTTTTTTTTTTCTATATGAAAAGAGGTAGATATACTAGTATTACAGAAACTCTTTTGCACCATGAACCCCCATCATCACAATCTTAACTTGTTGGGTAACATGTTTGATCTTTCAGCAGACTTTCTGTCCTAAGGGGCTCATATTTCACCAATAAGTAATTGAAACTAGCTCAAAAATCCACAATTACTTCATTCACATGTCTATGCTAACTCAAAATGCTTGACACTATACAATCATTTTAACCTAAAGTTAGGTCAGCCAGTGGGTGTGGCCAGTAGAATGCAAAAACTCTCTTTAAGGCATCATATCAACCATCCCAAAATCTACTTATCATATAAGGAGTTCAAATGCACGCAATGAGAAACATATATAGGGCAATCAACTATGATCCATCCTATTATCCCCCCACTCTCTTTTCCAGCAACCAATTTGCATATATATAACTGGCTCTCATGTCTAAAGTTTTTGATTCAATATCCCAGAATTGCTACGAAGTCCTAAAGAAAAGTTCTTTTTCATCATATCAATGCTAAACATTTAGGAAATTAAACCAAAACACATTAAAAAAAAATCATAAAGAATGCGGTGAGCTCATACTGAAAGATAGTATTCATCCAATTCCAAAAACGTAAGAAGTAATCCCTGATTATAAAAGCGGTAGCCTTGGAATTTCCAATAAGGCGGAATCGCTATGCTATAGTATACGCAATCTGATTTCAAAACTCAACACATAAAACCAAATTTGCAATCGCAACTCCCATTTCTGTTGATGACATTACAACATTTCGATCATAATCACAGAATCACATCAACAAACAATCGCTTACAGCATATTCCGGCGACCATTGGATCACCGACTCGTCGAACAATTCCCATCGCATCCGTGATCTTTTTCACCCTTATCATCAATATCTCCTCCATGATCGTGATCGCGACTGTGATCGCATTCGCCCTCGGCGTCAGAATCATCCTCATCAAAAGGCTTTTCCTTGTGAAAAATACAGCATTTTTTCGAGCTCTTTTTGTTCATAAACTCGTTGTCGACGGTCCCTTCCTTCCACGACACTTTCTTTTTAGGAACCTTCAATTTCAGCACCAAGGAATCCCTAATCTGCGGCTGCTGGTTGGACGAGGACGCCGTTTCCAGGGCTATGGTGGTGGTGGTAGTGGCCGCATCCGGCGCGGTGGAATGGGAGGCGATCGATTGCCTGCTGGAGATTGGTCTGGCCATTGTTGCGATTAGGGCTTGATTTTGTGAAGTTGCGTCGTTTAAAGGCGTGAGGTTGTGCGTTTCGGTGGAAGAGTTGTCGGTAATGAAACCGGTTTGTAATCCCCTTAATTAACCCATGCATTATTTATATCTTCTAATTAAAGAATATTGGTTTTTTTTGTTGAATTCGAGAATATAGTTGCCGTGAATTTCTCAGAAATTATTAGAAAAAATAAAATAATTAATAAAGAGGAGTAACAATATTGTCGCGTTGAAGAAGTAATACATTTTTAAATTTCTCCCTCAATTCCGATTATTTGATCCGAGTTAATATTTTAGGGTATTTTAATTATATGGTTCAATTTTTATATTTGGTATTATTGTTGTGGAAATTTACAATTACAACTTTGAATAAAATTGGAAAATGATAATATTAAATATAATATGGCAAAAACTTGCGTTAGGCAGGCCTAAACGGTTTAGGCGGGTTTTATCCTACCCATATGGGTTCACCCATCCCAATTAGGGTATATTATATGGGTTTGGGTTTGGGTTAATGGATAAAACCCATCTAAAGCTTGGGTTAATGGATAAAACCCGCCTAAATCGTTTAGGCCTGCCTAACCCAAGACCTTCCCATATAATATTATGAAAATGAGATGTTAATTAATGTTTTAAATAAGGATAATATTGGAAGTTTGTTTAAACATTAAATAATTTTTGACAAATGTGCAAGATCAAACTGGACCATATAATCGGAACGGGAGCAAGGAAATATTAATTATATATCTTTATCAGGATTTGATTATCTCAGTGTATGGGCCTTGTTGGGACCAGGCCCCCGAGGCACGGACCCATTAAGCTCATCAACTCAAGTAACCGCCAGCTCAAAGTTGCAGGCCCACCTGGAGTAAAGAAGAGTTCAGAATCGCCTAAGTCTGGAGGTCGCCACCGACCCCCTTCACTCCTCAGCACCGAGCACGATTAGAGGTCCGGTGGCGAGAAAGAAGACAAAGAGAACCTCAGAAGCTCCGCAAATCCGGAGTCGCTCCGAAATTTGCTGCCAGCACGAGCTTGCTCATAATTAAAGTTAGGTCAAATATCCCCCCCCCCTATCCTGTCTATAAATAGGGGTGGAGAACATGATTTTTGAAATCTTTTTATGTTCTAAAAACTCACGTTGTAACGCTGTTGGGATACCGCCAGAATTTACGAATTGGATACTCGCTCTTTGTCATTAATTCACGTGTTCTAATTCCTTTTGTTTAACTTTTTATTTTATTTACTTTTTGTCCATATTGAATTATCGTCACAATTTCTTTTTATTTCGTTCATTTATCGATTATTTTTTCTCGTTGTTACTTATTATTGTTTAATGAATTTGAAGGGTTTCTTATCCCGAAAATTCGAACTCAACAGACCTAATATGAGTATTAAATACAGCAATTAATAATGTTCAAATAAATTAATTTATTGGTAGCTGGTACCATAATTGTGGTTTTATTAGTATTGATTAATTAATTCACCAAACCCTACAGAAGCCCCCCGCGGGTGTATTTATGACCCAACTACAGACCCGTACTTGACCCGACCCGTCATCAGCTTTCTTACAAATCTCTACCAAATTATTAAAATAATATTGTTGAATTGAAAATAATACTCCTATCATTTATTTATTTCTTGAGTGAAAAACAATAATAATAATTTATTCACAAATATGCCTCGCCTTGGTCGAAAACTTCACACGAGACTGTTTGTGGGAGAGAAGGAGAGGGGATGGCTTCTTCTTGCAGTTTTTATTCTGTGAAATCTCCGGCTGCATCTCTCAATCCAAACAAGCCATTAACTTCCCCTCCCTCTCACTTCCTCCGCGCCTCAAAAATCTCAAAGCTTCCCTCGGTCTCTTTTTGTTTAAGTCAAAATATATCGCTAACCCAATTAAGGAAATCAAAAACTGTTCCCGGTTGTCTGGTAAAAGTTTTATTTTTCAAGTCTGAAATGAATTTTTTGATTGACTTTTAATGATTTTCGCCCCCGAAATAGGTTGTTGCTTCAGTGGAAAAGGCGGAGCCTCTGAAGGTGATGATTTCCGGAGCGCCTGCTTCTGGTAAAGGCACTCAATGTGAGCTTCTTACTAACAAGGTAGTTTTTCTTTCCTTTTTTTCTTTTTTTCATTTGCAGTTTGAGTTTGTTATTGATTGGAGCTGCTTTGAATTTTGATTGGGTATTGGCAACACTTTTTCCCAGAATCTGAGTTGCTTTGCTGTTTGTTTGTTTGTTTCTGAATATTTGCGTTTTCAATCCTCTCTCCTCTCTTTCTTCGACTGCTGGTTAGTTTGATAACTGGCTTCGGGACAAGTCATTTTTCAGATAACATATGCATACCATGTCGTGATCATATAATTTTTTGTATATGTTTGTTTGCTCGTGATCATATAATTTTTTTTTGAATATGTTTGTTAGCGGAGGAGAATTGGTTCTTGTATATGTTTGCTTGCTCGTGATCATATAATTTTTACTTTAGTTTTGGCCCTATCTTTTATGAACATAACACATCGAGAAACGCATACTAAGTTGCTCCATGCTTTGCAGTATGATTTAGTGCACATCGCAGCAGGAGATCTTCTGAGGGCTGAGGTTGCTGCTGGGACAGAAAATGGGAATCGTGCCAAAGAATTTATGGAAAAAGGGCAGCTTGTCCCCGACGAAATAGTTGTCATGGTAGCGTTATTTATATGTTGTTTCTTTTATCACTTGCAGGGAAAGAAAATCTAAAATTGGTTACAAAAAGATAGAAGGGGCCTAGGTCTTCACAATTCCGTAAATGAAGTCACCTTTCCTGCTGGTTGCAGATGGTTAAGGATCGGTTATCACAGCAAGATTCTCTTGAGAATGGCTGGCTTCTGGATGGATATCCACGAAGCGTATCCCAAGCTACCGCTCTCAAGAACTTAGGTTTTGATCCAGACATCTTCATTCTTCTTGATGTAAGGTTCTTCTGCTGGTCTCAATACTCATTGATTGTCAGCAGTTCTTTATAATAAATGGAGGAATACTGGGTTACAGGTCCCTGAAGATATCCTTGTTGAGAGAGTTGTTGGCCGCAGACTAGATCCAGCTACTGGGAAAATATACCATCTGAAATATTCCCCCCCGGAAACTGAAGAAATCGCTGCTAGACTTACTCAACGCTTTGATGACACTGAAGAAAAGGTATGCTTCTTTTATTCCAACAGTTGCTGGATACTCTGCTATATTCTCGTCATTTAGTTTTGAGCCGGGCTTTGTCTTCATATCGACCATGTTCATCTGCTTTCAGGTCAAACTGCGTTTGGTCACTCATAACAGTAATGTGGAAGCTGTGCTGTCACTATACAAAGGCCTAATTTGCAAAGTATTTAACATACTTTTTCTCAAATCTATTTCTATTAAGCAGATAATAAGCATGAACACATATTGAATGTTAAATACTGGGGCTAGAGCTATTGTCTTTCTCTTTTATTCGATATCTTTACTTTCCCCTTCAATTGCAGGTGGATGGAACTCTTCCCAAAGAGGAGGTTTTTTCTCAGATTGACAGTATATTGTCAGAGCTTCTCACTAAACAGGAACCGGCCTTGGGTTCACTTGCTGCATAAAACCGGCAGATAGAGAGGGAGTGGCAGATAATCAAGATTCATACAAACGGGGAGGTACATATATATAGAGAATGATATCGAATCATAACTATTGCCTGTATGAAATATATTTCATTGCTTTGAAATGATCGGGAAGAATAAATAATATCTTCTCTTTTTGTATACCAATGTTCCAATTGACGCAACTTGAGTCTTGTTGTTGGTTTCGGATATTGCAACGGTTGAGAATGAGTGTATGAATGAAGGGGAGAAGGGAAAGGGAGAGAAGAGAAGCATTCTTGATCAAATGAAGAACACAGGAGAGAGAGAGAGAGAGAGTTTAATGGATACGACGATTCTTGATTATTACAATATGAGACAAGACATATATTTCTATATACGTTAAGAATTTCAATTACCCTTATCATACAAAACTATCTACCCATTATCCAACTTTTAAAGATACCCCCTACCATCCTTGTCAAAATTATCTGGAGACCTGAAGGTGCCACCCGGCTCTGCATCAACGAGCATCTTGACCACTTCCTTCATGCTCGGCCTCAGATTTGGGAGCTTCGACGTGCAAAGACATGCAATCTTCAACACCTTGATCGCGTCATCTTGAAGCTCTTCAGTTACCGCCTTCTCATCAAGAACCTTCATCACACTCTCCCTGCTGTTGAGATGAGTCGATACCCAATACACCAAGTCCTTACCTTCCCCAAACTCCTCCTCGATCGGCCCCTTTCCCGTCACCATCTCCAGCAGCACCACCCCAAAGCTGTATACATCACTCTTCTCTGTGATGTTCAGTGAATAGGCCATCTCTGTTTAGAGAAAAAAAAAAGTTAGTCCTGTATAAAACAGGAGCCATGGACTAGCACATGCTGTTAGGACTAACTAACCGGGTGCGATGTAGCCATGAGTGCCGGTGAAACAGCTCATCTCGGACCCCTTTGGAGACGTCTGATCCGCCACTTTTGCAACACCAAAATCAGCAACCTTGGCTTCATAATCCTCGTCGAGTAGAATGTTGGTTGACTTGATGTCCCTGTGGATGATAGACGGGCTGCAGTCGTGGTGCAAGTATGCGATCCCTTTAGCAGCTCCGACTGCAATTCTATACCTTTGATACCAATCTAGCTCTGGCTTACCAGCCTTGATTTCTCTATGCAGTGCCTGAAACAGGTTTCCATTCGGCATGTACTCAAAAACCAAGAAATTTGAGCCTTCTTTCATTACACAAGCATATAGTTTTAGTATATTCCTGTGCCTAATCTTTCCAAGAATCTCCATTTCTGCAGCCATGAGCTTCACCCCACTGCCTTTCCAGAGCTGCTTCACAGCAACAGTTCCACCTCCCTTCTTCAAATCAAGACGATACACTTTTCCGGTGCTTCCACTTCCGATCAAGTTATCCTCATAGACATCACAGATATCTTCCACATCAATCTCCATTGGTTGAAAGCTCTCAAGTTTCCATGGGTATACGCCCTTTTCATCTCCCAGCTGCCTGTCTGCTTCACTTTTCTTGAAGTTTCGATAGCTCACGAACAACATCCCGCCTAGGAAAACAATGAAGGCGACGAATATGAAGCAGAACATTGATAGTCTGCTCTTGATGAAACTCCTGTGGCCATTTTTGTGATCACAAACAGGCAAGCCAGAGTCTATCAACTTTGTGTTATTGCTCCCATTGTCGTCAAGGCAAAGACCGTTGTTACCAGCGAGTGCCTGATCACCAGCTACCGTAAGAAAATAAGGCGGAACACTCCCTGCTAGGTGGTTGTTTGACAGATCAACTGATGAAAGTCTCAGCTTCTCGAAGCCTCTTGGAATTGATCCGGATAGACTGTTTCTGGAGAGATTCAAGGAGTTCAATGAAACCATCTTTGAGAAACTGCTTGGGATGCTGCCACTCAGCAAATTGGAAGCAAGATTCAAGCTCACCAATCTAGGACAGTTAGCCAATTCTGACGGTATTGATCCAGATAATGCATTGGCTTCCATATGCAGCGACGTCATCTGCTCCAAACCACTAAGCTCTGATGGGATCCTACCAGAGAAGTTGTTATTATCCAAGTAGATCCGCTCCAGCAGAGTAAGCTTACCGAGCTCTCTAGGAAGCTCGCCTGAGAATTTATTGTTCGACAGCATTAGCTCAGTCAACTGCGACGAAGCCCCAATGCCCGGTGCTATCCCTCCAGTGAAGCCATTATCACTAAAATCCATGACTTGCACATTCGGAAGCGCCCACACACCATCTGGAATCAGCCCTTCAAGCTGGTTCTGGTTGATCCTCAACCTCTGCAAAGGGCTACAGTCAGCATAATTATCCGGAAACACCCCAGAGAAGTTGTTGTCCAATGCAAGCAAATTCTGCAAATTCTTGTTCTGGCACAGGTACTTTGGAAATGGACCAGAAAACTTGTTTTCAGATATGTCTATGCTATTTAACGCCGAAAAACGGCCTAGATTTTGCGGAAACTCCCCTGTGAAGTTGTTTTTGTAGATGGACAAGTACATGAGATGCTGCATTTCTCCAAAACCAGCTGGAATCTCTCCTGAAAAGTTGTTTTTGAACAACTGAAACACAGTTAAGTTCTTCAAGTTTCCGATCTCCTCTGGAATTGTCCCATACATTTGGTTGTTTGACACATCAAACTCCTCCAAAAGGGTCAGATTGGCTAATCCAGCTGGGATTTCCCCTGTCAGACGGTTGCTATAGAGCTCGATCTTGAACAACTTCTTCATCTTGCTAATCGACGTAGGAAACTTTCCTGTGATCTTGTTGATGCATATATCCAATGTGCCTAACTCTTCCAACTCAAAGATGGATTCAGGAATCTCACCCCTCAAGCTGGAATTGGCCAAGTAAAGCCAATGCAACTTCTTCAAGTTCCCAATACCCTCTGGAATTTCACCTTCATCATAACTATTCTCACCCAGGCCTAATGACACCAAACCTGTCAAATTCCCAACCCAGTTCGGGAATGCCCCCGTGAACGAGTTTACCGACAAATCAAGAGCCACCAAATTTGTGAGCATGGACAGATCAGGAACACTGCCACTCAAATAGTTACCAGAGACATTGAGAACTTTGAGGTTCACACACTTGCTCAGCTCATTCGGAAGAGGCCCCATTAACGAGTGCGACGTCAGAACAAGAGAGGTGAGGTTTTGCAGCATAGAAAGTGATGGGGATATCACCCCTGACAGGGACAAATTGTCAAGGTAGATTTCAGTGACCAAACCAGTTTTATTATCACAATGAACCCCAAAAAAATTGCAAGGGGAATCTGAATCTGAGTCTTTCCATGATTCCAAGTAATGTGAGGGATCAATAATCTGTTTCTTGAATTCTAGTAAGGCTTCTGTCTCAAGTTTCAGGCATAGGGATGTGTAGAAACTACATAAACAGATCAAGAAAACAGTTGGGATTAGGAGGGAAGTGCATGATTTGGGTTGTGTGGCCATTTACAGGAATTGGGAGGGGTAGAAGAGACTATTCACAAGAGGAGACAAGTCTTCCAGTCTGGGCCTCTATTATTATTGCCATGGATTTAGATAATACATTACAGGTGTAGATCCATACATACAGTAGCAGACATGGACTCTGCACCAAATAAACCAGTTCAGATTAATAAATTTGAAATGATTAATCCTATTTCAACAAGTACAATTATTTAATATTTAACATGTACTAGTGCATATGACAAAAGTGATTAAGTTTTAATGATAATATTATATGAATAAACTATTCTGCTGTCTTCAACAATGATTGAAATAGAATGTTCTTAAACGCCTCCTACCCTATAGAGAGAGAAGAGATAATGTTAAGAATTAAGATGTCAGTTGTTGTATCTAATTTGTGGATCACAACTGAGTATGAGAGGATCTCCCTTTCAAGCAACTTGGTGTTTCTTCACCTAAAAAACACTAGAAAGAATCGGCGGTCTTTAACCAGATGCAACAATTAATGATGAATAGACAAACATGAATTAATCCTAAATAACTCGAAATGAATAAATCTGAGTTTCACCTGTTCCATCATTCATTCAATGCATAAAACTCATCTTGCACACAGTATTTAGCAACCATACATATAAATCTTTATGAATATATGTTTCTAACTACTTTCATAAAGCTTCAGACATCTCTCTCTCTCTCTCTCTCTCTCAAGCACACGCACGCACAAGAAACATGCAGAAGCAGATACTCGTCGGAGAAAGGAAAGCATGTCACCTGAAATTTACAGGAAAGAAAAACCAGCTCCAAATAAAGCTCAACTCTCTTCCATCCAAGAAAAAACATGCAGCTAGATCAATTCCTTAGTTTTTTTGTTTTCGCAGGTACATGGAAAATCCAGAAAAGGGAAAAAGCAAAAGGGATGGGAAAAAGAGTTCCAAACACCTCAAAATTCTTGGAAAATCACAGTTTCCCACCAAAGAAAGAAACAGTTTGTTGGGAAATTAAAATGGGACCTCCTCTTCTTTTTGTTATCACAGAATTTGGAAGTTTTTTAAGTGGAGCTAAATGATGAGGCTAATGGACAAAAAGGAAAGCCAGCAACGAAGATAAGGAGGTGTCATGTCATCCCCCTCAATGTGTACATAAGTTTCACAACAAAATTTGAGATCACCTTCCTTTTAGAGGTGGAGAGAAAATGACAAATGTTGTTACTGTTATTATTACAGTCTACTAGTCCCAAAATAATATATATGTATATATAAATAGGTCCGCTTAACCGACACACAACAAATATAAAGAGATTCATAAATAATTCGCTTGAATTATTATTATTAAAATTAGAAGGGAACACCTTGATGAGTTCTTTATCCCACCTTCTAGAATATATACTTGAAATAATATACAAGAAAAGAAAATGTTGGCATCTCTACTTCAGATAGGCGAACCTTCAGTTGTAAATTTGGTTCAAGTAATTTTCTGCATTAGTAGATGGCCAAACGCTAACAGCACAAGATGGCTAATTTTAGACAGAGAAAAGCCTATTATCCGAAATAGTAATTTCCTAACTACTTTATAAATGTGAATGGTTTTTGTGATCAAAATAAACATTATTTCAAATATTACGTTAACCCACATATACAAAGCAAAAGATAAAATCTACATCTATATCTTTATATATATTTTAAAAAAAACGTACACTATAAATACAAATATTTAGTTACATTAATTGATTATTAATTAAACTATTTCATTAATTAATCATGAATTGGAAATATTTTATAATTGTACATAGTATTTTTAAAGGAAATGAACATATAATTACAACAAGAAATGCTCACCTACTCACCGTAATATTTGTGGTCGGTCAATATTAATTATTATTACAACTAATGTTATGTTACCGCAATAATGGTGGGCACATTAGCACGTGCCTATATGGTGAGTATTTCTGTAATTACAATTCAAATAAAATGTATGTTGATTTGGGTAATAACATATACTAAATTTATTTCGGAAAATATATACTAAATTTACAAATTGTATGAAATCAAATAATCAAATTAAATTTAAACTATAAATTAGAACATAAATAATTATCAATGACTTATCTATTGTTTGCATAATTCCTTATTAATTATGAAAATAATATATAAAAAATTATAATATATACATTCATGTATAAATCAATTAAATTGCAAAAATTTATAATAAAAATTATTTTATTTGTCAAATAAAACATTGAAATTAATAATTAAATTAAATATTTTAAAAAAATATTTCAATTATAATTAAATATAATCCTCGTGCATTGCGCGAGAGTTATACTAATAATACTAATATATATTTAAACAAAATCAGAATCAATATATAATAACTTTTAGTTATATTAATTGATCATTAATTAAACTAAGTATTTAATTAATTATAAACTGATAACTTTCCATAAGGGCACATAGAATACCTAGCAAAAGTGAAGTCGCAATTGCAACTAAAATAAAATGCATTTTGATTTGGATAATAATATCTACTAAATTTATAGATTTTATGATATTAGAGTAAAATAATTATAAATGATTTTTAAAAATGTTGGATTATTCCAAATTTCAATAGATATTAATTAAATTAAATTTTGTGTATTTGGATTTGAACTTGACAATGATCTAGCAAATTAATAGATGCCAGCATAGAATTTAAGTTTCAAAAATCCCCGCGCATAGAGACATAAAGAATCATTTGAGAAATAACGTTGATAAGTTCAGACTTAAGGATTGGATATTCCTTAAAGTTTAAAAACTCAAGACTTCAGTCTTGTTTCATTGGACTAATTAACATAGCCGTTGTGACACAATGATGAATAGTCAACAGTCAAAGTCAGAAAAATAAAAGCAGGTACAAGATTTCTAGAAAAACATAGAAACATCGGATTAGACAACATCCGATTTGTTTCTAAACGGCTATAAATTTAAATCTCAAAATCCTCAACTATAAATAGCATAGGACTTCAAGAGATTAACACACCGAACATCGTGTTTTTTAAGTGAGCCAAAACTCTGTCAAAATACTTACTCAAAGCTTTCAAAGCTAAAGTTTAAAGTTTGAGGCTTTCTCAAACTTACTGTGTATCACTTAGTGAACACGAGATTCATAGCACTTGTGCTAAAGTTTATTTGGTGTTCTTTCTCTCCAAGAAAGAACACAACAATCAAGTACTCTTTATACCTTGACTATCACGGGCATTTAGCCGCAAACCGTCAATTCCGGGGAGAACTCTAAAAATTCCGAGGTTGTATGGTGTGCCCACACCAGGAGGCTAAGATGTGAAGAACGACAGATGACTGAGTGAGTGAACTAGTGAACTGGTGGACGAGGCATTCAACAGCTAGTAGTAGATCGTGAGAGCACCCTGTAATCCGACACTTAGTGGATTTCCAGAGAGTGGACATAAGACTTTTGTGTCCGAACCACTATAAACCTTTTGTCATTTATAGCTTTTTTTTTTAATCATTTTTCATCTTTCAAACTCAACACTCAAGTGTTGAAGTATACCATGAAACTGATTCACGAATATTCGACCTTAAGAAATTTTTTGAAAAACCAAACTGGTTCTGAATAATTAGCTTGGATAAGTGCAAGTTTATTAATTTTCGTTGTGCATCACAAACTCTGATCTCGGGACCTACAAATGGTATCAGAGCGATCGGTCCTTCCAGATTGATTGTTTAGAAGTCGCTTATGATCAAATCCATTTTCCTTGCACTTTTCTTGTCAAGCTTACAGGTCACTAAATATTTATCATGAATATTCTGAAGCTTCCTTCGTAGTCAATTGAGAAGTTTGCAATGTGAAAGAAGAAATCCACAATACAACTCAAAAGCTTTTATCCCAAAATTAATTATGAATATTTACTTTTATCATAATAAAATATAATTTTCGCGCCAATGCGAGTATTATACCCGTAAGGGCTTAATAAAACCATCGGCAATGATAAAAATGTCCAAATGGGCACCGATCAACAAAATTACGATATTACCAAAACTCATATCTTATCTTCAATGAAGGTTGATTGCAACCCTATGAACTTTATTAATATTATAATTCAACTTGAAAAAAAAAATCTGAGCATTAAATATTCATGCGCACAATCAAAAAATGGAATGGAGTAAAAGAAAAAAATGTGTGAGAAAAGGCCGTATTATTGGATAATAAATGATTAAATTCACGAATAATATTTTTATCAATAACATATTATTTAATAATTATCGAAAATGAAAACTATCATTCAACACCCTATCATGGCCCATTACAGATACGTGATTTATCTAAAGATCCGATGGATCTCGCCTTGTCTTATTCTATAATTTTTATTTATTTATTTATTGTTTAATTCAACTAATAAAATATATGATCAAGCCTGGCAAATAGGTCCATTTAGATGCCTAGTGCCAACTGTGCTGCTTGAATCTTCCATGAATTGAAAATACGATTACTTTTTATAGGTTCCTATCGCTCTCAGTTTTTTCATTTAAGATAGTCGAGAAACATATCATATGAATACATACATATTCATTATTTAAAATACTATGTAGCAATGGGGATTTACTTTGAGTTTCTATACACTTTAAGGTTTTTATTGAATCATGATTTTATTTGTAACTCATTCTACTTTGTTTTTAGTTAATGTTTTAATACTTTGATTTACGTTAAATTAGGTCCCTTGTTTTTCTTAAAATATCACAAATATCTGATTTGAAGTTTTCATTTATGTTAATTTTAACATAAATTAAAATATATTGACTTAGTTTTAATAAATATAAAATCAATTGGGCTGAATAAGAAGAAAATAATTAAAAATAGGCTTGCCGAAGAAAATAGAAGTGAGTAGATCAGCCCAAGCCAAGCAGGCCACGCCGACTTTTAAACAATTCTGGCCCAAAATAATCCGAAAGGTGCCTCTACTGTTCGATTCTATACAGTTCCAGCATTATTCCTGATTTCAACAACGCTTTACGACCAGAGAGGAATACGGCAAGTGGAAACAATACATTCCCGACCGTCTTAACTTTCCCTCAAGCACTCGATCTCCGCCGGCGGCGCTTCCTCCGTGCTTTGTCTTTGAGATTCCATGCCGAAATCGCATTACAAAAAATTAAAGAAAACGGGTTTGTTCCGTCCCACTAAATTAGTTTTATGAGTGTTTAAATTTCACTTAAAAAACAAGATTTTATTGGGATTTTGAGTGAGAGAGATGGTGGTGGCCTCTGGAGCGAATGTCTTTGCCAAGGATATGAATATCAGAAAAAGGATTACCAGCATGTATGCAAATCTGTTGTTTATGCAAATGAGCTTGAAATTGTGCAAATTTTTTTTAATAATATGTTTTTATGTAATTGAGTGAATATGCTATGAGCTTGAGTTTCTGTATTGATTTCTTTAATTGTAATTGTTAACGTTAATGCAGTTCTTTTCTTTTCTTTTTTTCTATAATTAAATGGCGAAACAATGCTGAGCTTTTTCTGAATGTAATGAATTGTGGTTGTACTAGATCCTATTGTATTATTTCTGTGCATGTGTTGAGTTTGTTGTTCTAACTTCAAATCCTTTTGAACAGATATAATAAAAGAGAAGCAAATTTCCCATGTTTAAAAGATTAAAATGACTATTTAGAGGAGGTAGAAGATATGAGTAAGTATATAAATGGAATTGTAATTGTAATCTACACTATAATATTACCATATATTGAAAATGTATTTATTTGCAGTAGTTAATTTAGTCGAGGGGATAGATGTCCCTGATCTTGAAGCAAGAATTGCTCAGTACCAGAGAGAAAATGCTGATCAGATCATGAAATGCTCAAGCTCGCAAGGTGCTTCGATTTTGTTATCGTTAGTTGGATGCTGTCTGCTAGAACTCTATCTCATAGAATGTTGCCATGGTATGTTTGTTATTCGATGTTTATACATCACTTACGCAGGCTGAGGAATATGCAGCAAGCAAGGGACTACTTCATCAGACCGGCATTGATCTTGTGAGTTCAGTTATCTCACTTTATGAAACAATTTCGATTTGTTATCTTAACTTTTTGCATGTAGATTCCCTTGTTATTGTTCATATATATGTTTTGAGTTTCCTTTTCGAAGTTTTTGTCTAGGATTTTCTAGTGACTTATGCCACACCCTCTCTCTTGTTGATGCAATACTTATACACAGCTAGTTGAAGATTTTGGGTTAAAGTGAGATCACACTTTCTCAAAGGGTATATGTTGAGATATGAATATTTAGGTTGATATGATCATATCTTGTAGATATATTAGAGATATGGTGAGAAGATATAGATGTATTTTATTATTTTATTTTCCTTCTAGGGTTAGGATTTCTAGGGTTTCCCCTTCCTATATATATATGTATCATTGGCTTGTATAATTTGTGTACAAATATATTTTCTTAATGAAAAGAGCTATCTCTCATACATAATTCTACATGGTACCAGAGCAATCGGTTCTAAACCAATAGCTTCCGCGTTCTTTTTGCTCGTTGCGTTCGATCATGGCGGATAAGGTTGGAGTTGTCAACGATCTCATGTCTCCCTACTACATAGGCCCGTCCGACAACCCGTCGCATGTGTATGTCACTGATCTTCTAGATGATGGAAACTATGGGGATTGGTGCGATGAAATGAGTAATTGTCTCCTCGCCAAGAATAAACTTGGTTTTGTAGACGGATCGCTGCTAATGCCGGAGAAAGACTCGCCGGACCTAGTTCTGTGGAAGCGGTGCAACGCCATGGTAAAAGGTTGGCTTGTCGTAGCCATGGACAAGGAGATTCGAAACAATGTTAAACACGCCAAAACGGCTCGCGAAATATGGAGTGATTTGGAAGAAAGGTTTGGCAAAGAAAGTGCACCAAAAGCATACGAATTGAAGAGGAATCTTACCCTCACGAGACAAGAAAAATTGTCGATTTCGGCATACTACACCAAGATGAAAGCAATATGGTATGAAATAGATGCTGTATCGGTCATGCCAAGATGCACATGTGGAAAGTGCACCTGTGACATGGCGAAGTTGTTTGCTGCGAAGGTCGAAAAGGAGAAGATCTATGAATTCTTAATGGGGCTTGATGACTCTTTCAACACCATTAGGAGCCAAGTATTGAGCATGACTCCTCTTCCAAGCCTAGGAGTCACATATCACCTCGTGGCAGAGGACGAGCGACAACGACTAATTACCGGGGCCTGAAAACCCTCGTTAGATGGAGCAGCTTTCCAAGTCCAGAAACAAACCATGTCGGAAAGGCGAGAAGATGCCAAGGAAAACCCTAAGACACCGCCGCAATGTGGCAATTGTGGTATTATGAAATTGTTGGATATCCTGAAGGGAGAAGAAAGAGTAAGCCTTGAAAAAAAGAGGGAAGATTTATGAAGAAGCAGCCCGTTGCGTACAAGGCAGCACATGAGGATGCAACTGATAGCAACATGCTGCAGAGTTTTTCTCCAGAGCAACAGAATCAGCTGAAGAACCTTTTAAATAGTAATACCTTCACCTCCACCTCGAATGCTGCTGTGCATATGGCAGGTAATAATCCTGAAACTCAAAGTTCTTGGATCATTGATTCTGGATCGACTGAACATATCATCCATGAGGGAAAACTACTCGAATGTATCACGAGTGCCGACAGCAACCTTCCCGTTAAAACACCAAATAGAAACAAGTCGACAGTCACGACAATTGGAAAGACTAGACTACCAAATGGTTTAGACATAGACCACGTTCTTCACGTCCCAAATTTCCAGTGCAACTTGCTTTCAGTTAGCCGGTTGACGAAAGAGCATAATTGTGCCCTAATATTTTTTGCTAATGGTTGTGTTATGCAGGACTTAGCATCGAAGAAACTGATTGGAGCGGGTAAGGAGTGTGGTGGTCTTTACCTTCTCGAACCCTTCAACAAAGATCGACGAGCTTTCTCTTGCGTTACTGATCCAGACACGTGGCATAGAAGGTTGGGGCATGCCTCAAGGGATAAGTGAAAAGGGATTTGTGAAGTTGGTAACGATGCTTGTGATTCTTGTATTAGAGCTAAACAGTCTAGAGTACCTTTTCCTGTTAGTTCCATTCGAACACGAGAATGTTTTGATTTGATACATTGTGATATATGGGGAGGATATAAGATTGCTTCACTTACAGGAGCTCATTATTTTCTCACGATTGTGGATGATTTTAGTAGAGGAGTATGGGTTTATTTGATGAAGTTCAAATCAGAAACAAGTACATATCTAAAGTTATTTTGTAACATGGTTAAAACGCAGTTTGGAAAGTCCGTTAAACGAATTAGGAGTGACAATGGAGGAGAATTCCAATCCAATGAGATGATGGTTATGGTGAAAATGGGATCCTGCTTGAAACTTCTTGTGTTAACACACCCCAACAAAACGGAGTGGTAGAGAGGAAGCATAGACATATTTTGAAAGTTGCGAGAGCCTTGCATTTCCATGCCAACTTGCCTATACATTTTTGGGGCGAATGTGTGCTCACGGCAGTATATCTAATCAACCGACTTCCGACAAAATTACTCCAAAATAAAACTCCGTATGAGGTGCTGTTTGGGAAGAAGTTGAGCTATGAACACTTAAGAGTATTAGGTTGTTTGGTCTATGCGAAGAACACGGACAGAGAACATGACAAATTTGCAGAAAGGGGGAGAATGTCGATGTTCATTGGGTACCCTCAGGGCCAAAAAGGATATAGAGTTTATGATTTGTCAAGCCGCAAGATTAGTGTCTCACGAGATGTAAAAATTGTTGAAGATGTCTTCCTTTATGGTGTTGTTCAGGGAGAGAAGAGAGACTCTAGGGCAAGGCAGTTTCATGAAGTTGTCGACATCTAGGAAGGTGACGTACATACTGAGAATACAAAAGAGGCAATAATCCAAGATACAGTTGAGAACACACAAATTCACGGTGATGATAGACGTGTAAGTGAGACGATCAGGCGAGCACCAAAGCATTTGAAAGAATACATTGTCGACCTGCCACACTCCATAGACCACACTCAACCCGCCTCCAACTCAGGAACTTCGACGGTACATCCTATAACCAATTTTATTGCTTATAAAAAGTTCTCTGTAGCTCACAAGTGTTTCTTAGCCTCGATCGACACGCACGCTGAACCACGAAGCTTCTCTCAAGCCGTGAAAATTGGCGAGTGGAGGGAGGCAATGAAGAAGGAGATACAAGCCCTAAAGGAGAATGGAACATGGGAATTGGTAGAATTGCCACCAGGAAAGTCCACCATTGACTCCAAATGGGTATACAAGGTGAAGTATAAACCTATGGGACAGATCGAGAGATACAAGGCACGTCTGGTAGCTAGAGGTTTCACACAAATACCAAGAGTGTATTTTCACGAAACCTTTGCACTTGTTGCCAAATTAGTCACCATGAGATGTTTGGTTACAGTTGGAGTAAAGAAAGGCTGGATAATACACCAACTGGATGTAAACAACGCTTTCTTGCATGGCGATCTCATGGAAGATGTTTATATGAAGTTACTGCAGGGTTTTGCCAAGAAAGGATAAAAAAGAGTATGCAAGCTCCGAAAATCTTTGTATGGCTTAAAACAAGCTTCAAGAAGTTGGTATGAAAAATTTACAGGAGCACTCATCGACATTGGCTTCAGACAATCGCATGTGGATCACTCACTTTTTATCTTCAAAAGGGGAGAAGTTTTCGTCGCAACCCTCATCTACGTAGATGACATCCTCCTAGCAGGGAATAATGCACAAAAGATCCAAGAAGTGAAAGACTTTCTGGACAAAAGATTCAGCATAAAAGATCTTGGTCCACTAAAATATTTTTTGGGAATAGAGGTGGCTCGTACGAGGGATGGAATCGTCCTAAGCCAACGTAAGTATGCTATAGATATTCTACGAGATACAGGGATGGAGGGCTGCAAGCCGAGTGGTATGTCGATGGAGCAAAAACTTAAGTTAGATCAAGGGGATGACAGCCCTGCAGCTGATAAACAGCAGTTTCGACGTCTCATTGGACGTCTTCTTTATCTTGTTGTTACAAGGCCGAATATTCAATATGCAGTGAGTATGCTAAGCCAGTTCCTATCGACGCCAAAGCAGGTCCATATGGATGCAGCCATGCGAGTCTTAAGGTATATAAAAGGAACCATTGGGCAAGGTATTTTCCTACCAGCTGATGGGGGGTTGTTATTAGAAGCATACTGTGATTCTGACTGGGGTAGTTGCGCTGAGACAAGACAGTCTCGTGGTGGATATGCCATCAAACTTGGAGGAGCTCCAATCTCGTGGCGCAGCAAGCGGCAAAATGTGGTCTCACGCTCTTCAGCTGAAACCGAGTACCGTGCGATGGCAAGTGCGGTAAGTGAAATAGTTTGGCTCCGGTGGTTATTAAAAGATTTGGATGCACTACAGTCGCGTTCGACTAGGTTGTATTGTGACAATCAGGCTGCTCGGCATATTACCAGAAATCCAGTATTCCATGAGAGGACAAAGCATGTCGAAAAGGATTGTTATTTTGTACGAGAGAGAGTTGAGTCGAAGGACATTGAACCGTCTGAGATATCTTCTTCGGAGCAAGTTGCCGACATATTCACAAAGCCACTTGGAGCTGACCATCTTCGTTATTTTGTGTGCAAGTTGGGAGTTCGTAACCTACACCTTCCAACTTGAGGGGGAGTGTTGAGATATGAATATTTAGGTTGATATGATCATATCTTCTAGATATATTAGAGATATGGTGTGAAAATATAGATGTATTTTATTATTTTATTTTCCTTTCTAGGGTTAGGATTTCTAGGGTTTCCCCTTCCTATATATATGTATCAGTGGCTTGTATAATTTGTGTACACATATATTTTTTTAATGAAAATAGCTATCTCTCGTACATAATTCTATAGTATAAGACTTGGGAGAGCTGCCTACTAAAATAACTCTTCAATTAGCTGACTATTTGTGATCTTCACCATACAGCAGGCAAACATAAAAAGTTAGTTGATTGTCAGGGACCAAGAGGATGCAATGTAGTTTTCTTTAAATGTTTTGATATTTCGTGTTGAGTTGTATCTTTTCCAGCATTTTGCTACGATTATGTGTATGTTATATTTGATTCGCAAAAGATATAATATCTCATTCTTGCATCTTCATACAACATTTAGTTTTTTTTTTTTTGTTGGCAATTACATGATTATGTTATGATATAGATACATGTTAATTATGTTATATGATGGGGACTTTAAATTATGCAAATAATTAATACTTATGGCAACCAATCAGGGCAAGACTCATGTCTAACAAGTCATAAGACCTCCCCCAGCAATGACATTTGGGGGAGTGTCATAAATTAAATATTAATAAACTGAATAAATAAAAATGTTTAATGCAAGATAAATTAAAGAGTGTCATGACACCACTCCTGTCGGCCGATCCATGAGGGCTTCCAAAGTCATCCAATCACATGCTGCCACTGCCACTTGGCAGCATGTGATTGGATACTCGTATTTTTTGGATAAATACACAAAATAATTATAAAAAAAATTTATACCAAAATTCATAATTTTTTTTTCTCTATAAAATGAACCCAATATTGATACATTTTCATTCACAACCAAAACTTCTATTTTCTCTAATATTTCTTCATTTTGATATTTTGTTATGGATCCAAATGATCCCAATTACTTCTTCTCTTCCCAAAATTATCCAAGCCAACAAGATTATCCATTCTCCCAAAACTATTCAACTTCTGTAGTTTATATTTTATTCAAATATTAAAATTTTAAGTGTATGTAATAAAAATATTATAATTATATAGTAATATATAAATATATAATTAAAAAATTAATAAAAAAATATTATAAATACTTCCTCCGTCCCATTAGATTAGTCCAGTTTGATTTCGGCACAGAAACCAATATTTGTGAGTGTAGTGGAATTAATATTTTATTGATGTGAGGAGATTTTTTTTCATTTTAGGAAAGTGGACTAATCTGGTGGGACAGACGAAAATGGAAATATGGACTAATCTGGCGGGACGGAGGGAGTAATATATATTGAAGTATAAATATGAAAATAAAATAAATTTTAGGTTTTGTGGATGTCATTGCTGTGAGTGAAATTGAGTTGGGTTGTAGGTTGTGTAGGTAGATGAGAAAGAAATTATTATTTTATTGTTAGGTTGGGTTGTAGAGTGTCATTGGTAGGAGTAGTCTAAGGCCCATATGTGTAGACTCTATTGTGATTTGTAAATATCATTTTTTTTTTAAAAAATATACTACTCCACGTGCGAAAAAAATATCAAGTGATAATTAATTAGTGAGGAAGGCATTATCCACGAAATAAAATATAATATCTTATTTTTGCAGGATGTGGTAGATAAGCTAGTCTACTACTGTTCAATATGCCATCTCCAGTCCACAAACAAATACAAAGTCACGTGCATGTCAGGCTTCACGTGTTGCATATATGTATATAGACTAACATCTCACCTGTGCGTTGCATGAAATTATTATATTCCTATTAAATATTATTAAAAATATCATATTTTTTTAAAATTTAAGAGACCACTAAATCAATTGAAATACTAAATTTATTCTAATATATCGTGGTATCGTAATACAAAGAGTACAACTATATTGTAAATTAATTAAGAATTTTTTCTTATTCTTTCAGTTTATTTCTCTTGATTTCGAAACGTATTTGAAAATACTTGGATTCTACGATAAACATATTATATTTTATACTTTCTTCAAATCATTTTTATAAATTAACTTTAAATTCTTTTTTTTTAAAATTTTCTCCTCCTCTCAATAGTGCTCCTCGTTTCTTGATCACTTCTATAAATTAGTTTCCACAATACTTTCTTGAAAGTGTGAATGAACAATTTTTTTATTTTAGATAAGAAATCTTTTTTTTTTTCAAGGAATATTTTTTTTGAACAATTTAGTTACATAAATTTAAATAATCTTAAATAGAAAAACTCGCACTTTAGTGAAAAAATATCACAATTTATTGCAATTCAATTCATTTAATTTTATTTCAAGTGTGTGAAATCTTTTTCTGAAATGTAAGTATATTTACACGATGATTTCATTTCAAGTGGGCCTTGAAATTTGGATGAATTGCAACCACAAATGAAATAATCATGATTTTGTGTAGATTCAAAGAAAAATTGTGAAATAAAATAAATACGGAGAATATAAAGATTTTTGAACAATTAGTTACATAAATTAACACAATTTTTTGAACAATTAGTTACATAAATTTTATATATAAATCTCTATAATTATATATATAACTAAATTAATGAGTTGCTTATTGTTCGTTATAATGCATATTATAGATATAAAAAATAATTAATTTGTACCGGATTTACAAAAAATAATATTTAAGTTATAAAAGATTATAATAAATTATAAATATAAATAAAAAATTTATTTATATTATATTAATCTATCTTATTAATTTATCAAAATTATTATTAATATCTTACGATTTTTGAAACATATGAATTTAAAATAATTTTATTTGTAATCAGCATTTAGGTTTGCATGTTATTGTATAAATTTAATTATAGCTTGATTACCGAGTTTATATAAATTATTGAAATATTGGTAAAATATAAAATATTTTGTTGGCAATTAACGGAGATAATTGTCTTTTCTTATGGATTATAGAAATTGAAAATAAGAACGACTATATTTATTAAAAAAATGATTATTATGATTAGTATTAATTAATAATTGAAAAAATAATTTTGTGTAAAAAAATAAAATTTTATAATTATTTATTTTTATGTTAAGGATGGGGTTTGAACACAAAACATCTTAAGATACATAAAAACTTAAAATCACCACCATAGACCAACTATACTACTTAAATATTTTTGAAAAATTTTGCTTAAAAATATAGATATTCTTATTCTTTTATAATTTTGGCGGAAACAATTTTTTTTTAGACTTATTTGCTTTAGTATATATATAGATATAGTGTGTGTGAGTGTGTGTTTGTTTTCACACTTGGGATTCGTCCACGTTTCCCTGCATGCTATGAAAATGACTCAAATGGATTTGCAAAGCTATACAACTTATTTTAAATTTCGATGGCACATATCTTCTCAAACAAAACCCCTCATTTTTTGGTTTTTGCTTCCTTTTTAATTACTATTCCTTTTTTTTTTTTTTTCTTTTTTCTATTCCCTTTTCCTTTTTGTTGAGAGAATATATATTAGGCCCCATTTAGATTACCCAACATATTTTAACTTAGTAAATACTGGAGTAGTATGTTATCCGTGTTGTACGAAATCATAATATTTAAGTATTATAAAAAAAATTAAGTGTATCAAATATTATTTATGATTTTAATAAACGTGAAAAATGAAGAGTGAGAAAAATGAAGTGCAAGAAAAATGTAATACAAATATTTTAATATGGACAGTTATTTGTACCTATATTTAATTTTTTTTTTAAATAGAATATATAAAATTCCTCATATTTAAATTTATGTATAAAATTATTCACTGACATACCATAATTTAGGCATTAGTCATCACGTTGGTTGTGTTGTCCATTTATTAAAATCTTAAAATTTTCTATGATAATTAAAAAATCTTAATTTTATGTATTTAAGATTTTTAATAATATATTCTAATATCAATTTCGGAAGAAATGAAAAGTGACGGTTGTTGGAACAATTCTTTTTATATAATAAAATAAATAAAAATAATTTGGCTCGAACGATTATTATGTAAAAATCTTAATTTAAGTTTTTTAATAATATATTTTAATATCAATTTTTGGATAAAAGAAGACTTGAAGAGTGGCGGTTACTAAAATAGCTATTTTTATATAATAATATTATAAAAAAATAAAAAATAATGTGGCAGGAACAACTATGATGTGACTATTTTTTAATATATTAGTAGATTATATTTAATCAATAAAAAGTAAATTAAAAATTGTAAGATTGTTATTATGGAAATGGATTAATTGCAAATATTGACAAAACTTTTCATGCATTTTGCAATTATAACAAGTTTTGAAAAGTTTGGCAATTATAACAATGTTTTTGGAAAATTTGCAATTTTAACAAATATTTACAAAATAAAATAAAAGACAATATTATATTTCTCTATTTCAATTGTAATTTTTTAAATACCTCCAAAACCTAAAAAAAATAATATATCTCAAGCAAAAAATAAAATAAAATATTAGATTTTCACCAAATCTAAAAATTAAAAAATTTACATGAATCATTCCTCATTTATTTTTGCTTTTATTTACAAATCAATGATAAAAAAAAAAATTAAACTGCAATTATCAAATAATAAGTTTTTTTAAAACGCATAAATTCAAAATATATATATATATATTATATATAGTAGCATTATTAAATATATTGTTGTATTTTATTTTATTTTATATTTTTAATTGACTAAAGAAAGTATGTCATAAATGCCAAATTTTTTAATATTGTGTTAAAATTGCAAAAATTATAAAATATTTAGTTATAATTGCTAAAACAAAAAAAGTGTGTTATAATTGCAAATTTTTTTAAAAATCCGTTATAATTGCCAAAATTGGAAAAGTTTGTTATATTTGCAAATTTGTGAAAAGTTTTGTAATTTTATGCAATTAACCCTTTTGGAAATAATTGTTACAAAATTTCAGAAATGTTTATTTAGTCACTGTTAGGGGTGAGCAAGAAACCAAAAACCGAACCGAACCGAATTTTTTTTGGTTATTTCGGTTCGGTTATTTCGGTTTTCGGTTCGATTCGGTTTTTTTTTCCAAAAATTTTGGTTATTTCGGTTCGGTTTGGTTATATTTTTCTCCGGACCGAAATAACCGAAAAACCGAAATTATATAAATATATATATATAATATTATTTTTATATATAATTAATATATAAGTAATATACATAATTTTTTATTTTTAAAAAATCTAAACCTAAACAACAAGTCCTAAATCTAATTGTGCAAATTCTGAAATCACGACTAGTCGACTACAACCTACACTGCACCGCATAAGACACAAGTTCACAACCACAACCTCCTCGCGTCGGCGTCCTCCACTGCGTCGGCGTCCTCCACTGCGTCGGCGTCCTCCACTGCATCGGCGATGGCGTGACCATTGACAATTGCCCTGCTCCTCCCTGGCCCCTGCTCGCTTCCAGCGTCGCTGCGTTGGAGTCGGACCAGAACGGCAGAACCTCCTCGCCTCTCATCTTCCTCGGCGTCGGCGTCCTTCACTGCTCCCTGCTGCATCGGCGACGGCGACGGCGTGACTATTAGCTGTTGCGCTGCCCTCCCTGGCCCCTGCTCGCTTCCAGCCTCGCTGCCCTTCCGTGGCCCCTGCTCGCTTCCAGCTTCGCTGCGTCGAGTCCCTCACCGCTGCTTCTGAGCTTCTCTAAGGTTTGAGATTTTTAGTTGTCTCTATTTTTCTGTTTTTTTTTTTGCTTTGTTCATGCCGTTATGCTCTGCTGTTTCTCCAATTTTTTAGTTGTCTCTAATTTTTTTTTATTTTGCTTCGATTCATGCTCTGCTGCTTCTCCAATTTTTTAGTTGTCTCTAATTTGTTGTTTATTTTGCTTTGATTCATGCTTTGCTGATTGTATTTGTTGCTCTGCTGATTGTATTTGTTGTTGTTTCAACCTACTTAAAATTGCTTCTCATTTTTGCTTTTCAGATGTCTCAACCTAGCCAAGATTGTGGTGAAACTGGTGGTTCTTCTTTCACCAATCCATCAACGGCCGACGAATCGATTGAGATATCTGGAACACAAGCGAAAAAGAAGCGAAAAGCAATGGATAAAAGATCTGAGGTATGGGATCATTTCGAACGTTTCACTGCTGATGATGGTAGTATGAAAGCATGATGTAAACATTGTAGTAGGGTGTATGCTAGTGATCCAAGAACAAATGGTACAACTTCACTACATAACCACATGAATGCATGCAAGAAAATCCCTGCTAGTGTAGATCTTAGGCAGAAATTGTTGAATCTGAAATTAAAACCTGAATCGGGTTCAGTTGATGTGAGTACTTGGAAATTTGATCAGGATGCTATTAGAAAGGGTTTTGCTCATATGATCATTGTTGATGAGTTGCCTTTTAAGTTTGCTGAGAATCGTGGATTTAAGCGTTTTATGTCTATAGCTTGCCCTAGATTTCAAATTCCATCTAGGTGGATTGTGGGACGTGATTGTTTTCAGATTTATCTTGATGAAAAAACTTGCTTAAGGCATTGTTGAAGAGTAGCAATCAAAGAGTGTGTCTAACCACTGATACATGGTCTTCTGCGAATTTGATGAATTATATGTCTTACTGCTCATTACATTGATAATGATTGGAAATTAAACAAGAAAATCATCAATTTTTGTACAATTTCCAGTCATAAGGGTAAAGACATTGGTTGGGCAATAGAAAAATGTCTGAATGAATGGGAGATTGAGAAGATTTTTACTATTACGGTTGATAATGCTTCCTCCAATGATACAGCACTTGATTACTTAAAAGAACAATTTGGTGATCGGAAGACTAGCATTCGTAATTGTCAATATCTTCATATGAGATGCATTGCACATATCATTAATTTAGTGGTGCCGGAGGGGTTGAAGGAGGTTGAGTCATCTATAAAGAATATTAGAAGTGCTGTGGGGTTTATTAGGCAATCACCTTCTAGGATGAACAAATTTAAGGAATGTTGTGCACATGAGAAAATCTCATCCAAGAGCTCTTTATGCTTAGATGTTTCTACTAGATGGAACTCAACTTATCACATGTTGGATACAACATTCAAATTTGAGAAAGCATTCTATAAGTTTGACTTGCAAGATCCAACTTATAGAATGGATCTTGAGCATGCTAAAGTAGTTGGGGTGCCTAACAAAGAGGATTTTCAGAGAGCAAGAAGGATGATTGGTTTTCTGAAAGTTTTTTATGAGATGACTTGTAAAATTTCTGGATCCATTTATGTGACATCTAATATGTGTTTTCATGAAGTTTACAAGTTATATTTACTGTTGAATGCTTGGATTTAGTGTCGTGATTTGGAGTTGAGTGAAATGTCACGAAAAATGAAAGAGAAATTTGATAAGTATTGGGGAAATCCAGAAAAGATGAACAAAATGATATTTTTTGCTGTTATTGTGGATCCTCGGTACAAGTTAGAATGGGTTGAGTTTGCTCTTGGTAATATGTATGGAGAGTTGGGTGTATCCATGGGGAAAAAGGTGAAAGATGCTTTTGTTGATTTGTACAATGATTATGATAGAACAAGTTCATTGGATAAAGGTGATGAGTCTATGGGAGGTGATATGATAGCACCTTATGATATGGATGTTGATGATCCAACATTTGAGGTAATGATGAGAATGGGTTCTGAGTACGAGCAGTTTAGTAGTAGAAAGAGGAGTAGTGTTTCTAAGGTGGATAAATATCTGAATGAAGAAATTGAGGGAAATGATTCGAAATTTGACATCTTAAGTTGGTGGAAAGCTAATGAGGCCAGATTTCCGATTGTTTCCAAAGTGGCTCGTGATATTTTATCTATCCCCATTTCTACTGTTGCATCAGAATCTGCTTTTAGTTGTGGAGGGCGAGTGCTCGATTCATTTAGGAGTTCTTTAACTCCTAAAGTGGTACAAAGTCTCATTTGTGCTCAAGATTGGCTTCGTGGTTCTGATGATCCGATAAATGTCGAAGAAGATCTTGCAGATATTGAAAAACTTGAAAAAGGTAATAATATATGATAATATTCTTATTTTTGCATAATGTTAAATTTATTATTCTAACTTGATTTTTTTATAGGTCTACGAGCCATCGCTGTCGAGCCTTCAACAGACTAAGTCCTTTTGTTATTTCATTGTTAAGATTCCTTCTAACTTCATATTTGATTAACTTGTTACTTTTAAGTATCTAACTTCATTTTCTTTTGTTTACTAGGCCTACAAATCAAAGTTCGAGCAGCGAAAGATTGAGAGAAATGTTGATGAAGATGGCTGCCAATGAATATTTTGGATTAATGATTTCTTGTTCTTGATGTTGGATTATTTAATTGTTGAATTTTTTGGATGTTGGGTATTTAGTTATTTTTTCCATGTTCTTGAATCATGAATGGATTGGTTATTTTGTTGGTTTTATGGATGTTGGACAACACATTGATACTTTGGACTTTGTAGTTTATGTTGAGTTTTTTTGTTTTAGAAGTATAGGTTGTATTGATGATTATTTTATGTTTAGATTTTTATTGAATTATTCAAGATATATAATTTTTTTTAAAAAATTTCGGTTTAAACCGAAATTACGCACCGAAACCGAACTTGAATTTCGGTTCGGTTATTAAGCTTATTCGGTTCGGTTCGGTTGTGTATAAAAAAATTTCAGTTATTTCGGTTCGGTTACTTTTTAGGCAAAAACCAACCGAAATAACCGAATGCTCACCCTAGTCACTGTGGACAAATGTAAATGTACCCACAAAATGATATTATAATATAATATTAATTGTGAAGTTAATTTTAATTATTATTACCATCAATGTAATGTTGTCATATTACTCGTAGGAAAATTAATACATGCTTACGTTCTGTAGAAAATCTGCATACATTATATATAAATATATTTATGTTAAAAATCCTTATAATTTAAATAATGGACCATATAAATGGGACACCCCAAAAAGGAAACATGGACCAAATAATCGGGACAAAGGAAGTATATTATAACAAAAAAATACCTTATAAATGGAAATACTTACCTACATTAATTAGTTATTAATTGAACAAATAAGTTAATAAATCATAAAGTAAAAATATTCTACAATTGTACATGGAACAATTAAAATGAACATGTAATTACAACTCAAATAAAATGTATGTTGATTTTGATTATTGTTGGTCCCAGTTTATCAGAGTAGAAAAATACATGCACAACGAAAATTAAGTATATTTGTTCGGTAAACTTGCACTTATCCAAACTGATGGTGACGTGTCAGCTTGATTTGTCAAATCTTGTTTAGGTGCTTAATTACAAGTATGCTTAGTGTCAATATTCGAGATATACTTCAACACTTGAGTGTTGAATTTTAAAAGAAAATAAACTGACAATGTGAAAGAAAGTTGTAAATGACAAACAATATATAGTGGTTCGGACCAAAATGTCCTACGTCCATTCTTCAGACCGAAGTCTGGAAATCCACTAAGCTTAGAATTTTACAGGTGCTCCTACGATCTATTGATTGTTGAAGAATGCCTCGTCCTTCAGTCCACAAGCGCACTCGTCTGGTCCTTGCTTGGTTCTTCGCTTCGCAGTTTCTCAGAGTGTGGGAACACCACTCAGCCTCCTCGTAGCCAAAATAGGGTATTTATAGTTCTCCCTTGAACTATCTCCTTGACGACGATTGCCCATAAGAGTCAGAGTACAAGACATACTTGATGTTGTAGTCTTTCTTGGAGAGAAAGACTACCAAGAAATAACTAAAAAACACTAAGGTTCTAAGTCTCGTGTTCACTAAGGTGATACACGGAAAACTTAAGAGCCTCGAATGTGAGTAGTAAGTAGGGATGTCAATTTAGCCTGAAACCTGTGGGTTGACCCGATTAACCTGAGCCAAAATGCGGGTTAGGGTCGAAATATTTTGGCTCGAAAAAAATTTTGCCCGAATAACCTGAGACCCGATAGGGTTGAGCTCGAAATCCGACGGATTGGCCCGATTAACCCGATTATTTTTTATTAATATATTTATTATAATTATAGTACTAAAATCTATTTCTAATATTGAAGATCGTATTTATTAACTAAGTTTTAGGTTATATAATTATATTTAGTTCAAATAGTATTCAATACATAGTTAAGTTTATTTATTTTTGAATTTTAAAATATTGCTAAAATAAAAAATAATGTGTTTTTAATAGTTTAATTTATCATTATCTAAAAATTTGTGATGTGTTATGCATTTTTTATAAGAGAGAAGTATTATTTTGTTTATTTTTTATTATTTAAAATATTAAAAGAGTGAAAAGATATTTAAAATAAAAAATAATTAATAAATTCATTGGCCCGACAGGCTAGACCGAAAACCGATGGATTAGGGTTAGGGTCAAGATTTCTTAGCCCAAAAAAATTCTAGCCCGATTCAACCCAAACCGACTAACCCGCAACCCGATAGGGCTGGCCCGAAACCCGACGAGTTAGCCGATTGACATCCCTAGTAGTAAGCTTGAAAGTCATTTACTTTCGAGAACTCTGTTCGGTGATTGCATATTTTAACTTGTTTAGTTTGAGTTCGCAGATCGTGACCTTCTTCTATTGATTTTTCCGTTATTTTATAGCCGTGAGGTTGAAGGTTTGAAATAAATGTCCGTTAGAGACAAATTGGAAGATGTCATCTGTTGGTTGCTGCATTAGGTGGGTAGGTGGTGCTTTTCCAGATGTTCTGCACATGCTCCGCCTTTTTTCGACAGTGACAGCGATGGGTCGTCTTTATATGAGAACGACAATATTCGTCAGTTTGAGGAATCTCGGAATGGTTGTCCTACGTAACGAAACTTGGAGTTTCGTACTTGCAGACTTTAAGGCATCAGCAATCCTTAAAGTTTTTACTTCTTCAGTACGTTCCTCAACCGATTCTTCTTGTCTTTATGTACTAGGACCTTGTTGTGTGCTGCAGGGTATCCACAAAACTGTGTGCAAGTGTACACAATCAATAAGTAGTATATATAGTCCTAGAGACCAGATATCGAACCCTAGAGAGTGTATATTTAAGTCCATTGGCAGCCATCGATTTCAGAGCCCCGCAAAAGCAGAAATCAAATCGTCTGGAAGAGGATTGCCAAGAACAATAGAGTCAGTGTCTGTGTAGTTTCGTGCACACGAAATTGCTTGTAAATTAGATTTTATAAATAAGCATAAACAATAAAACCAAGTAAAGCAAATAAAAGCAATAATTCTTCCTGCCACAAAATGATCAAGCATATTTCAACTACGTAGAAACAAAGATGGAAAACACACTTGGGTTATGGAAAGTCTTTGTTCTCACCATCCTATATGCTACAACATAGGTCTCGCAATCCTCTGAGTCTTAAAACCACACGCAATATGCCTAGTAAGTTGTCACTCCACTAGATCTGCACTCTTCTACCAACCAACATATGCCTATGCTTGATATGGAAGTCAAACGCAACAATTCTGAACAGAGGTTAACAATAAGCCACAATTCTCCATATGCCTATGAAACAAATATGGTTGTTTATGACTCCCTCGGCCTATCTATCCTTTCGGTTTCAATAGGTGATAAATCTCCACTCACTGTCGTGCTCAAGAGATTATATATTCCAAAATAATAAACAAACTCAGATTCAAACAAGACCAAGCATTAACATATATTCAAGTTCAAATAAAGATTCCACAACCCAATTGCAAGGTGATTTAGCTCATGTTCAAATTAAAAACAAAAGAGAGCTCAAGATCATTCACCATCTTCAGGTTCGAATTACAAAAGCTAAATAGAAAGCAAAGAACACTAAGGTGATGATCTGCAAACTATGGAATTTCTTGCTTCCGCTGCACGCTCTCAACCTTCCTTCCCCAGAAAATTATCTCTTAGCTCGTGTATCTTCGTATGTCCAATGTTGTCCCCTCCTTTGATATTTTCTATCTTGTACACCTTCCATTGATCATCCCTTGCCACCCCAGATTCTTATGCGTGGAAGCACTTTTAGCTCTTCTAACACTACCTTGGCTCACATGTTGACACATGTCCTCCTTGGCATAAAAGATTCAAAAAGTTGTTGATCTTTGTCTCCAAGTGGTCCCGAAAAATATCTTCTCCAAATTGCCTCATTGCGACTCTTATGCTCAAGCACAACTCTTGGTCAATATGCAAATGAAAAGCTTTAACATTCCGAATTTGGTGAAAAACCTTCACAAAAACTTGCAAAAACTCATTAAATACCTAAATTAGCAAAATAGAGCATACATGCCGCAAAGATATGAATAAACCAACAAAAGACCTATAACTAGGACAAATCTTATTAAAACAACATCCTAAACAAGCTAGAAAATAGTAAAAGATAACTCTTTATGAGAGTTATTATACCTGGACTAGGAAGTCCATGCTAGTGTCGTCATACTTACAAGTCCATGGTGATGATGTCATCCTTCAATGTAAGATTGATCTCTATGCTGGTAAGTATGGTGTATTCGCTGAGACCGTACTTGCTGGATCCGTACTTGGCAAAATCCAAACTTTTCAGCTTGACTCATAATTATCTAGACTTGTAAGCTCAGCTCGAACCTTTGTCTATTGAGTCTTTTGCGCATTCTAGACTGATTAGACAGTTTGCCCTTTATATTAGCTCCAACTTACAACTCAATAAAAGAACTTATACATGACTTTACATTTTCGACTATGCTGAAATTATCTAAGACGACTTTTACATACTTTGACTCACCAAAACATAGAAGGATATTTCTATCAAATTTTCTAACAATAATAATTTACTAAATTTACAAATTTTATTCAATTAAATAATCAAATTAATCATAAACTAAAACTATCAGTTTTAATATTATAAATAATTTTTGATAGAATGTATAACTCTTTTATTAATTATTGAAATAACAGTAAAAAATCATAATCTATACATTAAGTATAAAACAGCATTTTCTTTATTTTTTATTACCAACTCATAAAAATCAAAGATTGACATGATTTTTTAATAATAGCAATAATAATACCTATGTTTTATAAGAAAAATTATTTTATTTATTAAATAAAGTATTAAAATTAATAATTAATATTAAATGTTTAAAAATACAATTTCAATCGTAATCAAATATAATTTTTTCTTTATTACATTTTAAACTAGTTTGTTTTCATAGAGATCCCATAAAGTTTAGCCTTATTCATTTAATGCAACCTTATCTAACACCCTTGTATTTCAGACGGTGAGGGTTTTATATTATAGAAGGGTGGGGTTTGAAGTGTTGGACTTGTGGTCCACTTTCAGAAACGTACACATTAATGAAGTGACGTACAACTCGTGATGCATGATGTTTTGCTATAATATAGTACTGTATTTAATTTTATTAATGACCTACCTCCTTAATTTATTTACTAATTTCATCAACTTGTATTTTTATACTCATAAATAAAACGTACCCGGTAGTCTCAACCCGACAGTCGTAAATCATGCACATTCACATTGTTGAGTGGATAATTATTAAAAAGAAAAAAATAATAAAATAAATGAGATTTCAAAAGTATAATTAACAGTTGTTTACTAAACATTATTCACGTGTTAATAGGACGATCTCTAATTAATTGTTTTTAGACTAACTTTGTTGCCATACTGGTGTTCCAACTCGTTGAATGCCTTCCTCCATATATAAATTAAACTTTTTTTTATGTAAAATCAATTATAGAGTGTGGACAATAATGCACTAAAGTACAATTATTTCATTGGGACATTGGATGTTTGGTGGTACATGTGTTTCAATAAAAAAAAAATACAAATATATTAGATAATACAATAAAGCGAATAAAAGAAATAAACTGAGTTGTTTTTGTTCTACCCGAGTCGAGTAAATCTCTTCTCGCAAAACAAATACGTTAACATAGTGCTTCTTGTTCGGCATTAATCATCCCTAAAAATAAAATAATTTCGTCTTTTACGAAACAACACTACAGACGTAGAAGCTCCGACAAACTAGAAAGAGAGAAGACTGATATATTACAGTATGCAGGTGTTTACATACAGTAATTGAGGCATGATTTTAGAGATATTTATTTATTGCACTACAAGATAAGGTTATAGACAACGTGAAATCCGATTTATCTATAACTCCATTTCGTTTTGTCTATAGAGATGTAGTTCATTTGAAAACGGAGATAGAAAACACGAAAATCTGCGTTATTCCTTATATACAACGCGGATTTATATTTTAGTTTTTTATTTTTCAATTTAAATATAGGATTTTTTATGTTTTACACATAAATAAATAAATACATAATTCATAATATTTTCTAGTTTCAACTGCTTTTACATAATTTTTTCTAGTTTAAACCAAAATTCTCAAAATCGACAGTTGTAAATTCCCAACAAATGGTATTTCTACGTGATTGGGCTTTAAAGTAGCAGAAAATATCAAAATGCTTGAACATCAAATGTTGACTACAACAGACCATCAAATTGTAGATTGGACAATAAAATGCTAATAGCTTGATGTGCTAAATAAAAATTAGCAGTACAAATATGGTTGGTTACAAGCAAGGGAGAAGCAACTTGAAATTGGAAAGTTCAGAACAAACACACTCAATATTTCTAAGATTCGAGAAGTTGACAGCAACAACAGGCATTGCATCTTCATTAATAGCTACTTGCCTCCAAACCCCAAAACTTTTCTCTCTCTTTTATCTAGCATTCCTCTTTGTTCTATTTGCGCAACTTGTCATAAATCATGAGTAGTAATCTGTCACATGCACATTAAAATTGCAACTATTGAACCATCAATGGTGAAAAACTCAAATAACAGGTCACACATATTCACAAATAACATAATCTAATTTGAGAAATTGACAATCTATTCCACTTTTCAGTAAAAGGATGAAATAAAGTGATCTGCATAATTGTTTTTCTAGACCATAAGATTGAGATAAGAACCTTATATTGCTGTGCAAGCATTAGTTTTTCATACATATAATTTTTCTGAAAGCCAAAGAATTTTACTAGTAACACCACTACACCATGCTTGAGTATTGCAATTCACGAATCCACTAGGTCTCTTATAATGACTAGACAAAGTGTAGGGATTTAATTATGCGGGGCGAACTGAATCGCCAAATCCAAATAAGTTTGAATCGTTTATGGATATTGTAAACAACTAAATATCGATAAACCCTAAGCATGCTCCTATGAATTAATGCAGTGGATTTTGGATATACCTTAACTCCGTAGGGTCTGATCCGATCTTTCGCGTTTGAAATCCAATCCCTCGATTCAACGAAGGCGAATTAATTAATCTGCGGAATAAGAAATTAGAAACAAATCTAATTTCAAAATTTAATTAATTGAAATAGAAAATAGAAGAAAAGGTTGTTCTCCAGATTAGATTTTCATATCTGTATCCCAATGATGTTCAATCCTGCTACTGGTGAGGATTCCACGTGACTGTGATTGTGCAGAATAGAATCGAATTTCTCCTTCTCCCAAACACAGCGCCCACTCTGCTCTCTCTCCTAGAGTTTTTGTATTTTTCAATTGACTTGAACTGATATAATTTGAGTGAGAGAACCAACTATTTATAGATCTTGGATTTGAAACCCTAATGCACTACTGGACTCCTTTCAACACATTTAATTGGGTCAGACGTGGGACCTAATGCAAATAATAAAGTGGGCCTATGAATTAATTAATTCCCATGTCCACAACCAAAGGCATAATTAATTCATTAATATTAATTTTTTTCACCACAGAATAAATATTGATCTACCCCTTTATTACCACGTTATGAGAACGAGTTGCATTTACTTGAGAATCCCCATATTTAAGGTTACTAGACATTCATTAATTTATTGGAGCTTCTGACAAGCTTACACAATTAATTAATTTCTTATTTTCCTGAGCAGTACCACTCAAACCTTATCACTCGTGCTTGAACTTAATCAATCAGCAGGACTTTAACACGATGAATATTATTGAGCTCCTCAGGAATGTCCTCATCCTATTACTCGCATATGGTAACCTAACTCCAGTCTCAGACTATAATACACGAACTGTTGTTACCCAAGATGCAGGTATATGAGCACGTTACTCAGGCTCTCCATCATGACAAGTCAAAGCAACAATCAACCCGTGCATACCCATGAACCTTCGTTAGGGTTTGGACTCAATCAAGATCGAGATCGTGTATTCTCTGATGTCAGACAAAAGAATACATCTCACTGTTGTCCAATCAATACGCAACCGCACATACTAGCATATCAAGTGATCAAGACAGATCACTTCTTTCTGACTATGTTGCAGCCTATACCGACAAACTTATCCTCAATGTTGTCTCGGTTGTGATAATATTTATATCTCACTAGGTCAAGTAATCATACTGTTTTCTACAATTTACAACACGCTGTATGATCGTCCCTATCGGTGAGATAAAAGGATACCATTGTTACTCACATGTAAGTTTTTTTAATAGATAGGAAATAACGATGAATGTATACTTTTTGTAATAAAAGCTTTCTGTATACAAAACCCAACAATTTCCCACTTATACTCAAAGCATTACATCCGCTATCCAGAGTATACAATGCGTCTATCTAGCCTAGCTATTACATTAACCACTGTTAGTGGTAGACATCCACCTTAGACCTAACCTACGAATATGTCTTTCGTAAACCTTTTGTGGTAAGCACTTTGTGAATGGATCAACAAGGTTGTCTCTAGTGTCAATCTTCTTGATCTGCACATCGCCCCTCAATACGATCTCTCGTATGATGTGGTACTTTCTCTCTATGTGTTTGCTTGCTTTGTGAGTGTTGTGTGCTGCAGCAGGGTAACTACAGAACTATGCGCAAGTATACGCAATCGACAAGAAATATAGTCTCGAAGACCAGATATCGAACCCTAGAGAGTGTTTAATCAAGCCGTGCACACAATATTGCTTGCAAAATAGGTTTATGTGATGGTTTTCTAAACTAAAATTGCATAAATGCGTAAATGATAAAATTAATTAAAGCTAAATTGATTAATAACTGTTCTTCCTAAATTATAACCATAAAAACTTTAGAAATAAGGTTTAACAATAAGAGAAAATACACTTAGGTTGTTAACTTTTGGTTATCTACTTTCCTATATGCTGCAGCATGGGTCAGACATCAATTCTGGGTTAACCTCTCTCTACACTGCCTAGCATGTTTACACACTACTAGATCTGCATTTTCTTATTAATCTTCATATGTCTATGACAAAATTAATCTTCAAATGAAATTATCAAAACAGGGGTTCTTACAAGTCTCAAGTTCTTTGTATGTCTACACAAGAATTCAAGATTGATTATGACTTCCTAAGCCTAGATCTCCTTTCGGTCTCCCTAGGTGAAATATTCCTTGCCACCGTCGTGTTTAAGGAATCAAACAAACCAAAATCATAATCAAACACCAGATTTGAAACAAAAACAACTTTAGCATATATTCAAGCAAATAAACTAGTCAACAACCCAAGCATT
>JAPKLW010000018.1:699845-722160 GCA_026898455.1 Plectranthus barbatus | reverse complement strand
TCCATCCTGCCCTTTGACTCTGATAGCTCACACAGTTGACACCTGTCCAACTTTTGAGACAGAATCTGAAAAGTAAGTTGATTCTGTCTGCTGGTGGTCCCCCCCTGTGCAGTCTCTCAGCTCCTAGTAATGCTACTCCTATGCTGCAACATAATATTCAGCAGATTGCTCTTCACTTCTTTGGCATGAAACCTGGTTAATATCACTCATTTTCCTTGCAAAACAACTAAAAACAACAAAACACAACTATACAAGACACACAATGTAGACAATGATAAATACAACACAAAAACAACCTAATACAAGTTAGAAACACTAAAAAGAACATAAAAGACACCTATAAAACACTAAAATAATAACTCCATAAGGGAGTTATCAGTGAGTCCGTGGTTCCTTCAAGTTTGCCACAACACCAGAATTATCATAATGAATTGTGATATTCTTAGGCAAACTTGAAATCACATCCAACTCCAAAACCAACTCTTAATTTCTGATAGCACTCCCTCGTTGTTTCCAAATAGGAGTATGTCGTCCATATATAGTGCAAGGAAAACCACGCTCCCACTGACACAAAGTCGGTATACATAACTTTCATTCTCCAACTATGAAAATCCATATGATTTAATTACATCGTTGAAACGTAAGTTCTACGACCTTGAAGCTTGCTCAAGTCCATACAAGGACTTCTTAAGCTTCCAGACAAGATGTTCTTTGCCTTTGCGCATGTAACCCTCGGGTTGCTGCATATAGATGTCCCTACCTTTTTCAAAATAACCGTTTAGAAAAGAGGTTTTGACATCCATATGCTAAATCTCGAGGTCCAAATGCGCTGCTATGGCAAGGAGTATCCAGATGGATTTGAGCATGGCTACGGGTGAAAATGTTTCATCATAGTCTATGCCCTATTTCTGACTATAACCCTTTGCCACCAACCTGGCTTTGAAAGCTGTAATCTCTCTATCCACTCCCTTCTTTCTCTTGTATACCCACTTGCACCCTATGACCCTAAAGTCATCAGGCAGCTTAGCTTTCTGGTATACATCCGTAGCGGTTATGGATTCTATCTCAGAATCCATGGGGATGCGCCAATTTTCAACATCTTTGTCATTCATTGCCCCTTTGTAGGTCAGTAGGTCAGAGTATTCATGTCCGTCTTCGGGGCTCAAGTCCGAAGACTCACCCACGAACATGTATCTTTTTGGCTGCAAAATAACTCTCCCACTACGACGAGACATTGGTGTCATGTCAGCAGTTGGTGTAACAACTTGTGGTTCTGCACCTTGCACTGAAGAACGTGTCGGTGGTGCTATACCTCTCATAGGTGCACTCACGTTCACACGTTCACCTTCCCTCGGAATTTCATTATCGTCTTCAATTTCTTGAAGTATTATATCACTCCTTGTCTTGTGGTTTCTCACATACTCGTCCTCCAAGAATCTAGCGTTGGTGCTAACAATGATTCTCTGACTCTCAGGACAGTAAAAGTAACCACATTTCGTTTGCCTAGGATACCCTATAAACAACATTACATTGGACCTACTTTCTAATTTATCAGGTTCCTTCGTCAGCACGTGTGTTGGACAACCTCACACTCTAAACTTGCACAAACTGGGTTTGCGTCCAAGGAAGAGTTCACAGGGTGTTTTAGGAACCGATTTAGAAGGCACCAGGTTTAATATGTAAGCCGTTGTTTCCAATGCGTATCCCCAAAACAAAATGGGTAAGCTTGCATAACTCATCATTGATCTCAAAATTTCCAAAAGAGTTCTATTTTTTTTTCAGCTACACCATTTTGTTGGGGAGTACCCGGTGCTGTCCATTGGGACATAATCCCATGTTCTGATAAATATTGCAGGAACTCGTTGCCGAGGTACTCGCCACCGCTGTCAGATCGCAATGACTTGATAGTTTTCCCGACCTTCTTTTCTACCTCAGCCTTGAACACTTTGAATTTCTCAAAGCGTTCAGACTTGTAGCGAAACAGGTAAGCGTATTCGTATCTCGAGTAGTCGTCAATGAAAGTGACGAAATACTCATACCCTCCACGAGCCTGTGTGGACATGGGCCCACGTAAGTCAGAATGGATCAATTCTAACACATCCTCTGCTCGAGACTGACCAGCCTTAAAAGACCTAGAAGATATCTTCCCCTCGATGCAGGATTCGCAGACTTGATAAGGTACAGGTCGGACTAAGTCCAATGTACTGTCATCTGCAAGTTGCGAAATTCGCTTCAAGTTGATGTGACCCAGTCTTAAGTGCCAGAGATATGTAAGATCCTCATCAGAAGAAGTAAATTTTCTCTTTCTAGGATTATCAATATCAGATGAATTACATGCAACATTTGCGAAAGACTTATGATGACAGTTAATGACATAGAGAGAGTTATTTAGCATTCCACAATAGATAACAACATTATTCAAACAACCGAACAACGAGAGCTAGTCAGGTTCTCCTTGTTCAAACATTTTCAGCCATCGGTGGAACTAACCAGGACAGAACCCATATGAGCGTTGCAGGTGACTAAACTCAGCAAGGGAATAAGGAGCACCGAGCAGATAGTAATTTAAAGAGGAAAAAACTAGATATCTGAAGTGAGAGCCCGACCCAAGGGGTACCACCTGACGGCTTCAGACATAAAGGTCAGCCACAAAACCACTCCGCTGCCAGAAACCTTAATTTTGTTGCACCCCTGGCGGTGCCGTTGCAAGAGTCGATGTTTCCGAAAAATCGTCCATCGGACGATAATCCAAAACGAGATTAAAGAGGAACAAATTGGATAGTAGAGAGTGAAGAAAGAGAAGGCGGTAGGTGGAGAGTTGATATGTGTTCGAAAAAAATGAGGAGGATATCTAAAACATAGATGATATGAGGCTTCACATCGTCTATCTCCTTATCTCGTCAGAACAGAGACGACGTGAGGCTTCACGTCTTCTATCTCCGTATCTTCTCAAAATAGAGACGACGCGAGCATTCGCATTATCAATATAAATATAGACAACGCGGTGAATTTGCATTGTCTATGTCAATATAGACAACGCAGAGTCGCCTATTTCTTAACTATACAACTACATTTTCGTGTTGTCTATTACGATTTAGACAACATGAATGAGTATTTGAATTGTCTATAACCTTATTTGTTGTAGTGAAGCGACTTCCACGTGGGAGCATGTCTGGCAAACAATGACACAGTCGTAGGTTACAAACATAACAATTATGACAAGAACATTATGGAAAGCTTGATGGTGTCGTTTGAATGGGAGATAAACTTTTCCCGACATTCAAACACATGTGTTGACTCATCAATCACGTCTCGTACACATGTGTGACGCATTGGAGTAAGCCTCGGTCCAACTTTCTTTAGGCTGATTAAATCGAGCCCAACAAGCCCGTTTCAGTTGTCTCAAAAAAGATTAAAGTGTAGACATGCCAAGCCCAAGTCCAAAGACCAATTGCCAAGAACTGAAGATTGACGCTGAGGACGGGTCACGGGCGCTCAAGGTGGGCAGCGATATGAATATAGGGTCGCAATTTAGCGACAAACTAACGACGGAATAAATTTTTAAATTTAGCGACGAAATTTATCGTCGCTAAAATTTTGCGACGAAATATTTCATTGCTAAGTTCTTTCCTTTTTTATATATGTGTATTTTTAGAATGCACAATGATTGAGATTAGTATTTGGTTCAGTGATAACGCGCCCAACACGCGTGTGGGAGGTGCCGGGTTCAAATCCCCTTGGACGCAGGCCACAAAATTTGATGGTTGAACTGGACGCCAATTCAAGATGATTGGACCGGTCGGCTCAAGACCGGTTAAAAAAAACTCAAAAATTATTTTTTGAATGAAATAAATTAGCGACGGAATTTTCCCTCGCAGATTTTAGCTATGGAAAATTCTGTCGCAAAATTTTGCAACGGACTCAATTTTCAATCGCAAATTACTTACGAGGAATTTTGTCCGTCACAAAAATGTGATTTTTTTTTATAGTGATAGATACATTTGACGATGTCCCTTAGCGCACTTTGTTATTATGCAACATCAATGTAATGACTTGAATACTCAATAGAACATGTGTTATAAATCAAGAGCCTTAAATAGTTACTTTCACTATTTAAAAACCTTAAATAATTATTATTATGTACTCATTCAAGAAATAGTTATTTTTTGTTATCACTTTTCAATTTCGCACTCCATTAAGTAAAATAAAATCACAAATATATTGCAAATCATTTTTCTTAATATATATATTTTAAATTTCATTAATTAACATTTAGTTGTGAATTACGGATTGCAAATAAAAAAAGTAGGCTATATGAAATCACAAACAAATTGCAAACCATTTTACTATTATTTTGATTTCAATTTTTCACTTGAGTCGTAAATTAAAAAAAAAACACACAAATTGTGGAATCCAAATCGCAAGCAGTTTGCATAATTACTTTTTCATTTTGTTGATTTCATTATAATTTATGCTTAAATTAATTAATTAATTTCCTTTAAATGAAGTGCAAAATCATTCAAAAAAATTAGAAAAAATATATTCAGTTTATCCATTCAAATTGCAAATATCATTCTTTTAATTTTTAATCTATTATTTAAAATATATAATTAAAATTGGTTGAATATTAAAATCAAATTATATAAATATATTTTTAGTACTAATTTGAATAATAACAACTGAAAAATTATATTAATGATTGTCAAAATTAAAACGTGCTAAAAATAGGTTAATAGTAAAGACATTTATAGAAGTCTACATGAATTCGGACATTCTTCACATACATAAAAGTGGTTATTTAAGGTTTTTTAAATAAGAAAAGTGGTTATTTTCGTATATTTGCACATAAATCAATATGGGATAACTTTACATGTAATAAATATGTTCCACGAACACCATCATTAAAATCATGTATCAACTTCACTGATTATTTTTTCACTTACCGAAATTCGAATTTAAGAAAATAAATATACTACAACGATCTACTCAGAGCGTGGATCAATTCCATAATATTTAATCACAATCATATTAAATATTTGTTAAATGAGAAATTTAATCAAATAACCACGAAATTCCAATAATATATAAAATGTGTGGACTAGATTAACACCAATATCGAATATACTACACCTACCACCGTACTATTTAGTTTCATTTGTTTTCCTTTTTCTTCTTCACTTTATTAATCACTAAAATATATATATTGATATAAGGTTGGCTACTTGGATTTGATTGAGAATGAAGTGTATGATTGAATCAGTTGTTGGATGTGGGGAATATTGCTTAAAAGGCTAAAGCATTGCAATTTCAACACTTGAGTTATCTAATTCTTAGTACTTTTATTTTTTAATTCTTTTATTTCAAATATGAGAGATTTAGAGTTCCAACTGAAAATCTTAAATATAATTGAGTCGGTCTCCCGAGAGACAGTCTTACCATTTTTTTACTGTGAGACGGACCTTAGTACATCATTTCAATAAATTAAATACATTATTTCATTTTTAAAAATTACATTATTTGCAATAAAGAAATACATCATTTACAATAAAGAAACACATCATTTCATTAAATTCGTCTCACACTAAAAGTCTAAAAGTGGTGAGACATTATTTGCAATAAAGAAACACATCATTTCATTAAATTCGTCTCACAATAAAAATGATGAAACCGTCTCGTCTGAGAATTTGCCAATATAATTTGATTACAAACTAAATGGAATTTGTAATAATCAAGTTGAACAAAGAAATAGACTCTACCGATTCTATTCTCTATGCAATATGTATTTGTGATATATACTAGGTTTGAATCTAAACCACATATAAAATATTAGGGAAGGTCTTGGGTTAGGCAGACCTAAACGATTTTGGGTTTTATTCATTAATTCAAGCTCAAACCCATATAATATACCCTAATTGGGATTAATAAACCCTATTTGGGATGAGTCAACCCATTTGAGTAGGATAAAATCCGCCTAAACCGTTTAGGTCTGCCTAACGCAAGTTTTTGCCAAAATATTATTATCAAATACTAGTAACATAATAAGGCCAAATTAAATGTATAAAATTATTTACAGAATAAATAATCACGGAGAGAATTACATAATAATAGACGAATAAGCATAAAATTCATTCACGAGAAATGAAAAAAGAAAAGGAAAAAAATAAAGATTTCCCAAAATAAATACTCCCTCCGTCCCGGCTCAATTGTCCCGGTGACTTTGGGCACAATAAGTGTGAGTGTAAAGTAAGTTGAGTGGAATTAATATTTTATTATTGAGTGTGAAAAAGTTACTTTTTTAAGTAATGGGACAATTGAGATGGGACGGACAAAAAAGGAAAATGGGACAATTGAGGTGGGACGGAGGGAGTACTACTAAAACAATAAGCAGGAACTTCGACGAGAGAGAGACAGACATCAGCAGGCGCGAAACGTTGTCGTATTATCCACGTGGGATGGTCAAGGATCTCCTCGTGCCCGTTATTTCGCAGCACTTTCCTCATCTTACACGTTATATTTTTTTCCCTCTCTGCTGAGCTGGCTCCACCGGTCAAACCGGTAACCATTCTTCTTTCTAACATTAACTTTCCTTCTTCTCAAATCTTTATCACGAATAAAAAAAAATTGTTTCTTATAAGATTTGTTTTGAAAAGGTGATATTTTGTAATTAAGAATGGAGAAGTGTTTCAAAATATTATTTTTTACTTGTAAATTATAACATCATTCATTATACATAGGCCGTGTTAGAGTATTCATTACATAAATCCGAGATTTGAAAATGATTATTTATTTTTCTTAGTTTTTAATAAGTTCTCTAAATCTTATAAATTATTCATATGTTGAAGATTAACTAAAATAAGAAACATCCAAACTAATAATTTTTCGTTCGCCTTAAGTCAGAGCCTTAAATTATTATCAACTTGTACACCTATTTTTGCTTCCTAGCCATTCTTCATGTCTCCTTCCTCCAAGACTTATTCCTTCTATTTTTCGAATAACCCACGATTTCATAGCAAGTTTCAATTATGTGCCATAACTTGCCACAATTTCCACATTAGGGGAGTTATATCTGTGTTGTTTTCACGTCATTCAGTACTTCATCCTTGCCTCTGTACTTAAAAAGCAAATCCATCAACAGTCGGGTTTCTGGAGCTTGTGATCAAACGTTACCTTTTATCATCAGCAATAAGATGTGATACTATTCCAAGTCTAGGTAAGGGGATGATACTCAAAATCTGCCTCCTAATGGTGTTGAAAGTGTCTTCGAGGCCTATCAAAAACTCAAAAAATTTCTCTCTCAACCTTTTCCTCAAAGAGTTTTGGCATTTCACATGTGCACTTCCCATAGGTTCATGTCGGTGTTGCTGAAATGACATCGATTTTATCCCAAATTCCTTTCAGCTTTGTGTAATATGCAGATATGGACATCCTTTCTTGCCGTGTTAGAGTCAGATCTCTTTAGCTCATAAGCTTTCAGCGCACTCTCTTTTCCAGTCCTCTCCTCCAGATTCTGGTTGCGATTTTAGTGTGTTTTACACTATTAATGATTTCTTTATCCATGGCTACAACCGGCCCTTCCTTTTACCATAATGATGCAACACTTCCATAAAAGAAGATCAATTGAGCCTTCATCAGGCATGGACATAGATCCATCGATGAAGCCCAACTTATTTTTTGCCAACATGCAATTTCCATCATTGAGAAGGTATGTGACATAAATGTGAATAAGATTATCCAATGGGCCTATATAATAGGGAAACATAACGTCATTAACGACGCCAACCTTATCACCATGATAATAGACCAAAAGGCATAAAAAATAATATGTGGATTGTTTATAGATTAAAACATGCTCTGATACCATGAAGAGATTGTATCGTATATTCATCGATAATTTTACACAATAGTTACAAGAGTATAAATAGAGAAATAAAAGATATGTACACATGAAAGAAAATATATAAGTAAATAAGGCCTAATTAGGAAACAATATATGTGCGAATCTTCTTCAAAATCTGCATGTACCGAATCTTCACTTGCATGGATAGATATATCTCCACAAATCTCAACAATATTTAGACCAAATAAAACAAAAATATGAGATTAATAAAGCACAAAAAAATTATGAGGTGATCGTCTCGGTTAGGAAAGCCATAGAGGAAACTCGGGGTCATAGAAATACCGGCTAACACAGGTAAATTCCTTCAAACCAAAAATAAAAATGAAATCCCGTTCCTCTCTTTTCCTCATTCTCTCTCACACATACACACACTCTAACACACTTTCTTTCTGTGTCAGTGTTAGTTGGTTGTCTTTGGTCTATAAATTAACGCTCCGCCACCATGAAAACTTTTTTTTCTTTTCCTCTCTCCTCCATTGATACACCCTTGCCTTCTCACCCGGCAATCCCGCAGGCCGTCTCTCCCGTCAGATTATCCCCTATACTCTCTGCTTCCATACCTCGACATATATATACCTATAGATATCCATAAGGTCTGGTATCTCTCTCTCCCTCTCTTGCTATTGATGTCTGATTAAAGAGGTTTAGATCTACTGCCCCCCTCGCATATTGTTGACTTATTTCAGCGGCCCGTTTGAGACTGTTTCTATCCTTTAACTATTTTACGCTCCTCCGCCGTTTGAGCTTTGTGGTTTGTCTTCCCATATGTCCAGTTGTTTTTAAGTGGATACAAAATATACAAGGCATATATCCAAAGATATCTGAGAATATCTTCAACAGGTTCAATCTTTATATTATTTCAACTTCTCACACCTCTATTTCGGAGTCTTAAAACATATTTTGGTCTCTCTCTTGTCCCTGGATTTCTGGATATTTTGTAAAGATGCAATTTTTATAAACCCCAAATTCATAGTTCTTCATTCTTGAAAGAATTTTTGTTTTTTATATTTTTAATTTTGTTGGTGGGTAGGATTTCAATTACCCTGAGGTGGGTACCTAAACTTGTCGACCATTTTATGTAGATCAAATAATGTAACAGTAGTTGTTTTTACATGCTAATAACTTATAAGCCAGTAGAGATGGTTTTCTAGCAAAATCGCTAAAATTCAGTTATTCACTAAATTATCCATGGAAATATAGGTAGCTGCTCCATTTGCCTTACTGTGTTAACTTGCTACTTTCCTTTACAATATTTTTGGATAAGGATATGAATCATATTCATATGTGGCTACTTTGGGCCATTTATTCTGATTTTTTTTTCTCTTTAGAAATCATAAGATCGTATTAGTTTTGGTAATTAGTAAGTTTTTTACCTTTACACAATTTTTTGTATTCAATTTCTTCTTTCATTTAATTTTTGAGTTGAACATTAGTGATGGCTCTATCAGTTTTTGACTCTCCAGACGCGTGTATGCTTTTTTTTTTTTTTTGTTCCATCCGTCTACATCACATTTTAGTGTTATTTATGACTAACCTGGAATATAAGAGGTATACCTCGTTGTGTGTTGGTTGTGACGTTTTGACAAACTAGTTCTTGATAGACATATACCCTGCTCGGATCAGACAATTCGTGATTGTCACAGAGTAGTTGTAGAATGACTGTAAACGTGATTATATGATCCTTTCTTGTATATAGTCTGGATGTCTCCTTTTGCCCTGAAGGTTATTTTTTCATGGTAATACAGAAAATACTTGTGTTGGTGGTTGTAAAGATTATGGATTCTGTCAAGGGAGGAGTGGAAGGTGCAAAAGAGGGGGGACTTAAAAACGTGAGTTCCTATTGCTCGATACCTGAAATGGATGATTTTGATCTCTCAAAGCTGCTTGAGAAGCCCAGATTAAACATAGAGAGGCAGAGATCATTTGATGAGAGATCGCTTAGTGAGTTATCAGTTGGTCTGTCTAGAGTGCTTGATAATTATGAGAGTGCATACTCACCTGGACGGTCAGCACTGGATACCCCAGCCTCGTCTACTAGGAATTCCTTTGAACCACATCCGATGGTTGCTGATGCTTGGGAAGCCCTCCGACGGTCAATGGTGCACTTTCGCAATCAGCCAGTTGGCACAATTGCTGCTTATGATCATGCTTCTGAGGAGGTTTTGAATTATGATCAGGTACAACTTGTTACTCAAAAAAAAAATATATTATAGGATTTTATGTTGAAGTTAGGACGAATTATATGTGCTGCTGGAAACTTATATTTCTGTGTTGAAAAGCAATTGACTTTTTTGCTTCTCTGCTGCTAATCAATACCATATTTCTCTTATATGTAATTTGTACTGACTACAGGTTTTTGTTCGAGATTTTGTGCCAAGCGCACTTGCCTTTTTGATGAATGGGGAGCCAGATATTGTTAAGAATTTCTTACTGAAGACTCTTCAGCTTCAAGGGTGGGAAAAAAGAGTAGACAGATTCAAGCTTGGCGAGGGTGTCATGCCAGCAAGTTTCAAAGTGCTTCATGATCCAGTTCGCAAGACAGACACAATAATAGCAGATTTTGGTGAAAGTGCTATTGGAAGAGTTGCCCCAGTTGATTCCGGTTTCTGGTGGATAATTCTGCTCCGTGCATATACAAAATCCACCGGAGACCTTTCTCTCGCTGAAACACCTGAGTGTCAAAAGGGAATGAGACTTATTCTTGCCTTGTGTCTGTCAGAAGGTTTTGACACATTTCCTACACTGCTGTGTGCTGATGGTTGCTCAATGATTGATCGCAGAATGGTGAGATGCCTTCTTGTCTTTCTGGCACTTCAAAAATTTGATACATATGAAAAACCTGAACACTCTTGCCTTCTTAAACCAGTCTGAAGGATACATTTCATCTTAAGTTCTGAACTTGCTATGGCATCTAATCCATGAATGCTAGAAAGGCTCCTAATCCATGAATGCTTCTCTTTGAACTGAAGGAACAACTTAAGTCATTGTAGCAAAACATTGTACAGATGAGTGATATTTCTGATTGAAGTATGAACTTGTTAGATGACTCAACTTAGAGTGATAGTAAAGGAGAAGTTAACTAATATATCTGAGACTTAAGGTTCTTAGTTCTTGCCACACTTCAACGTGGTAGAAATATAAAAAGTGATAATAATGTTGCTGGTATTGGATGTTCTGAAAAGTTATAGGTGTTGTACTATATTTGAAATTTTTTTATTTGTTGTATGTGTTAAGAGCAACATAATTCTGCTCCAACTCGATATTGCTTTATCCTCTTGTCTTTGTGACAATTCATGGTAGTAGAACTGTAGGACTTTGACCCGCGGCATAGTATTTCCTTGCATGCTTTGGCAGTTAAGGTGATTTCTGGCTGTTATTAATGAGTTAAAAACTAGAATTCTTTGGATGCATAATTGACAGGGTATTTATGGCTACCCCATCGAGATTCAAGCACTGTTCTTTATGGCTCTGAGATGTGCTCTGGCAATGTTGAAGCATGATGCAGAAGGCAAAGAGTTTGTGGAGAGAATCGTAAAGCGTTTGCATGCCTTGAGCTTTCACATGAGAAGTTACTTTTGGCTGGACTTTCAACAGTTGAATGACATATATCGTTACAAAACCGAGGAATACTCTCATACTGCTGTCAACAAGTTTAATGTGATTCCTGACTCGATCCCGGATTGGGTGTTTGATTTTATGCCAACGCGTGGTGGTTATTTCATCGGAAATGTTAGCCCTGCAAGGATGGACTTTAGATGGTTTGCTCTAGGCAATTGTGTTGCCATACTGTCTTCTCTGGCCACTCCCGAACAAGCTTCTGCTATCATGGACCTTTTCGAAGAAAGATGGGAGGAGCTGGTCGGAGAAATGCCCCTGAAAATATGTTATCCAGCTATTGAAAGTCATGAATGGCGAATTGTGACCGGATGCGATCCAAAGAATACAAGATGGAGCTATCATAATGGAGGATCTTGGCCAGGTCAGTTTTCTTTACTCACTGCACCACATTTTATGAATCTTGAAAATATGTTTACGGTGGATCTTGACAACTGATTGCTTCTTCTAACATCTTGGTCTTGTATTGTATGTGTGTGGATGGATGGAGCAGTGCTTCTATGGTTGGTAACAGCTGCGTGCATAAAGACTGGGCGGCCGCAGATAGCAAGACGAGCAATCGATCTAGCAGAGAGCCGTCTGTTAAAGGACAGCTGGCCGGAGTACTACGATGGGAAGTCGGGAAGGTACGTGGGGAAGCAGGCGAGGAAATACCAGACGTGGTCGATTGCTGGATATCTGGTGGCCAAAATGCTGTTGGAGGATCCTTCCCACCTGGGCATGATCTCTCTCGAAGAGGACAAGCAAATGAAGCCCATCATCAAGAGATCCTCCTCTTGGACTTGCTGAAACACAGTCCACGCACACCCATTTTGTTTTTGTTTTTGTTTGATCACACATCACTACTACACTATTCTTTGTCGATTTCCCTCGTTCGTTTCAAGATTTCGTGTAAATTTATTATGTCTTGCATCATCCTTTTCCAAATAAAGGAAACGCCTTATGATCTTCATTTGTTCATCTCAGTTTCAAGATTTTACTGTTTGTATTTTTTTTGATGCTGCAAATTTGAATGCTTCCCCAACACTGGGACCAACTATAAGTACTGAATAAATATTGAACATGAAGAAATCGTGGCTTTTTCATGGTCAAGAAAATATGGAAAACCCTGACACTTGTATTTATTATTTACTTTGTAGGGTAAATCGGGTGGGCTATGAATGTTGTCTCCTAGAAACCGTCATCCCACATCGGGCGTGTACATCCCGATTTACTCATAGGTGAATGAGGGAACCACTGTCATTCTCTAAAAATAGTTGGTGTGCCCATATTAATTTTTTCTTTTTTCTTTTTTCTTTTTACTCAGAAGAAAAAAAAAAAAGAAAAAAAGAAGGAAAGAAAAGGTTAGGTGGGGATGAGCTGGTAGTTTTGCTGTAATGGTGAGTGGCTGAGCTGTCTAACCTTAGCTTTTTGCCTGAAAGAAATGAAATGGAAACTCATTTATTCAAACTTATGACTTGTCATCTTCAATGCTCCTCTCTTTTCTTTCTCCCCCATTTACATTTACATTTACTCTCTCTCTCTCTCTCTCTCTCTCTCTCTCTCTCTCTCTCATTTGAGTTCGAAACTTCTATGATAATCAAAAGCAAAAAACATAGTTTTAACTTCGGGTCATTTTTTAAACTCTTTAAACTACATTAGTTTTTTAATTTAATATTTGAACTTGTTTCTACACATCAAAAGAAATTTGACTTTGGGAATATATAAAAATGAGAAAAAAAAATATTTTTGTTTCTACCTCATATAAAAACAATATTGTTTTGTCTCTAAAAGTTTAAATAACTTGGGAGAGTAGTGTTTCGCATGAGACCTTTTCCTTTAAAATAATCTTAACCTATCAAATGATATTTTTACAACTATGTAAATATGATTCTCTACGTAATTAAATTAATTAAACTGGTTGAGTTTTCTAATCGGGAGTTTGAACTTGGTAGTGGGAATGGGCAAAAATGGAGACGTTATAATTAATTTTTTGCATGTTTCTAAGTTAGGTATGTGTACCATTGATGGGTTACATCAAGAATTTAGGGTTTCTTCTTAGTAAATGAATGATACGTGTCGAAATACAAACGACAAATATAAGTGAGCCTTATTTCATATACAATTAATAAAATTTAATATAAATATAAATATATCTCAAATATTTTTATTATTTAAAATCTGTCTTAAATTCATTAAATTACAAAAAAAATTGTACTTTTTACTTCATCTCACAATAAAAAAATGGTGAGACCGTCTCTCAGGAGACCAACTCATATAATATTGTGAATATAAGAATTTTGGCAAAGTCTCATATGAGACGGTCTCATCATATTTAATTGTGAAACGGACTTAATCTTATCCATATTTTCTAAATGGATCTTTTAATGGATATTTCTAGAATATAAATCATTCTCCTCCTCCTTCTTGCTACGCAACTTTCCTCCCCAACTTTTATTTCATAAATTGCACATTCTCGAGCCCCACTTCTCCTCCACCTTTTGCGACACCACCACCTTCTCCTCCGCCGTCGACACTCCGCCACTATGCTACTCCTCCACCGTCGATGATTCTGCAGTGGTGGAAATTGAATTAAATGTTGTGCTGTCCAACATTGATGAAACTTCATACTGTATGAATCATACATCATCTCTTGCACTCTTGTGGAATTCTGGGTTTACTTTTTGTGATTCCAAAACCGATCATTCTCTCATCGTTCGAATCTCTTCTAACTCCGCTGCCTCTTCCCTCTTCGTCGGCCTGCTCTTCCCATTCAAACGGAGGCACCTCCGCGCCAGCTTCAAAATGCCCCTGATCTCTTCTGCTTCCCCTTCTTTCACAACCTTCGGATCGAAAATGTCCAACAACCGATTCTCTTCCATGAATAGCAAGAAATAAGCAGCTAAACTCCTTCCCAAATGATGTATTCATTTACTGTAAATGATGTATTCAACAATTAAGTTTTTTTTTTGTTCTGAAATGATGTATTCCTTTATTGTAAATGATGTATTACTTTACTGCAAATGATGTGTTTTGTTTAAGTAATTGATGTATTTTTAGATTTTCTTTACTTAACAAATGATGTATTCCTTCAATTAGAACGATGTATTTTGCTTTAGTAAATGATGTAAGACTTTATTCATCACGAACACCACCAGGTAGTGCGCGATGCCGATCGCCCACAGGAACTTCCCAGCCTCCTTCCACCCCACCCTCGCCACCAGGATCGCCCCCACGAAGTTCCCCACCACCGACAGGTGGGAGGAAGGGTTCGCCACCTTGCTAAGCCGCCTCTTACGCCTAGACAATCACTGCCCGTAGATCTTGAGGTCAAGAAAGACGATGGACCCCATGAAGGCGCACCAAACGGTCGGGTGGAGCAGCGGCCCCGAGGCAATGCGCGGCGGCACTCTGATGGTGACGAACGTGCAGACCACCCATGGGGCGAGGAAAAAATAGACGCAGACGGGGTGGAAGTACTCTCTCTTGAACATGGACAAACTGGGTGGGATATTTGATAAATGTGAAATATTTATAATATGGACTGAGATCCGTCTCACAATAAAAAAATAATGAGACCGTCTCTCAGGAGACCAACTCAAGAATTTTCACATCTTATCAAATATTCTATTTGACTCTAAAAAATTTCAATTTATGTAAAGTTTATTATAAATTTAATCTTACATAACTATTTATTGTAGCTGATATAACATATTTGTTTTAAAATTTTACATTAAAATAAATTAAAAATATAATAATGCTAACATGTATTATAAAAAGTGGTGCTCGATCTATATTTTTGGAACTCTAATTCGTGTGGCGCACTTCTCGCACAACTTTAAAATTGTCAAGGCTCGAATTCATAATTTATTGAACACAAAATGCTTAATCTATTTGCTTCTGGAGCCGAAAACCATATTTAATATTTATGAATACAATATGTTAGAGAGCTCTGCATCATTATAGTAGATGAGGAGTATGCTATAGCGTTAATATATGTTTATCAAACTTTCTTTAACTTGGGACTATTTTATATATTTGCATTCAATTGCATAATCATTAACAATATTTTAATACTGAATTATTATAAGGGATATTGAAAAGAAACATAAATGGGATTGGTGCCATCATAATCAACATCTTATAATATACATAATAAACATTACTTGATGAATGAGAAATGAAGAAAAAGAGTCACCCAATCTTATAAACAAAAGATTTGTTTGATTGAAATTAAAAGAAAAGAAAAAGGCAATAAAAGCTAGGCATAGACTTTAGCCTAAAGTTTTGGTTGAGAATGTCTCCTACCTCTCATGTTTTTCTACTCTATTCCTCCAACCTGTCTCTCCTCAAATATCTTTAGCCGCCTTCCTCATCATGCAATCCCATTGATACCACCATTTTCTATTTCATATATATCATACTATCTCATTTTTAAAAGATTAACCATATAATTTATATTTATTTATTTTGATGATCATGATCCATCCGACTTGTAAAAGTGGAGTGTTTCTTTACAGAAAATATATAACTCACCAGGAAAAATAACTAGCTAGCTATGATATTCCATTGCAAAATTGTACAGGCTATATTTTGGATTATACATGAAAAGTATTAGTGGCGGATTTAGAAATTCATATATATATATATATATATATATGTGTGTAATTGAGTAAAACTTAAAAAAAATTATGTTTGGTTATATTTTCAGTCCCTTCATACCTTTTTATTTCGTATTTTAAGCTTTTTTTTTTTTCTTCATCACAACTCAAATATAAAATGAATTGTTTGTTAAAGTATCCCACATCATATGGGAATTTAAGCATATAACACCTTATAATGGTGAATTTTTTTTTTCTTACAAGTCCATTTCGTAAGGAGAAAATGGAATTTCAACATGGTATTAGAGACTTTCGGTGAAAGTTTCATCTCCTTACAAGTTGATTTTGTATTTAGAAAAGAAAATATTTAATATTATTGGAAAAAATATATATTCAAATCATACTATTATTAAAATTGAAATATTTTGAAGATACTTATTCTCCTCCGTATAGATCTGCGGGTGGAAATTATGTTGTTTAAGTGGAATGATGTCTATATAATATAGAAAATTATAAGTTTTAGGTCAAAATATAGCAATAAATAGCATAGCCGTATTCTGCTCCCGTAATTATTTTCATTTTGATTGGGTGGGTAACTTTTGAGAGAGAGAGAGAGGTAAAAATATGAAGAAAAAAAAAAAGCAAAAAGGTGAGGCAGCTCCCAACAGAGAAAATCAGTGATGGTAAAATCACATGAAGCAGAAATTACATTCCTATTCTTTCCAATTTTGGGGGCTGTCAAATCATAAGGTGAAATTTAATGGATAGGAGCAACATTAAACAATCATTTTTCTTTCAATTAAAGGACGATATTTAAAGTAAAATAATAATAAGAATTCAGAAATGTGAGCAGTAATCGGTCATCCTTCATTTTCCATGTGCTCAATATTTTAATTTGAAAGAGGGGAATGGACAAAGTAAGCGTCAATAATTGAATTTGTGATAATTAAACAGAGTATGAATGAAATGGGAATTTCAAGAAACACACACCCACCCACCCATGTCGAATATTAATTTTGGTATGTATGATATGATAATATTTTGAAATATAGTAAAAGAGATTTGTTTGATAAATGTATGAAAATATGATTGATATTTGGATGAAAAGTGATGGTGTGGAGGGAGCCAGCTAAACTGCACTGTAATAAATAATAATCCAAACAAGACCCCACGGGTGGCCTTCAATTTCTGCTCACATTTATTCAGGTCCCCACTTGCCACCACCACCACCACCTCCTTCCTCCTTCTCTTCCTCTCTCCCCCTCCCCCTCCCCCTCCCCCCAGAAGAGAAGAGAAGACAGCAGTCAACCACAAAGTAGCAGAGGGAAAAGAAAAGAAAAGAAAAGAAAGAAGAGGAGAGAGAGAGCCCCACCATTCCTATTACTTCCACTTGTTCAGTTGGCTCTAAAGACTTTCCATTGCTCCCTTATCTCTCTCTCTCTCTCTCTCTCTCTCTCTCTCTCAGTCAGTTGAATATATGGCATCTATTGATGATTGGAGCTGTGTGTGATCCACCAGGAAGATTTTCTTCAAAAACTTGCTCACAAAATTAGAATAAACCCCTTGCTCTCTCTCTCTCTCTCTCTTCCACAATAATGGATTTTATGGAGACGCATGCCAAAAATCAAGGAGGCACCAATAATTCCAACTCAGACCACCACGAACCGCCCTCCTCCCTGCAACTCGTCTCCCCCCACCACCGCCACCACCAAAGTCAACACGAACCCGGATCTGGGTCCGCTCCAACCCCACCCCATGGTCCATTCATGGGCTCCATCTCCATCCAACAATCCAGAAACTTAGCCCACTCTTCTCCCCCCTCCTCCTCCGCCCTCACCACCACCACCGCTAACAACAACGACGACACCAACAACAACTCCGCCGCCAATAAAGCCGTGAAGAAACCTTCCAAAGATCGCCACACAAAGGTCGACGGCCGCGGACGGCGCATACGCATGCCGGCCTTGTGCGCCGCTCGGGTCTTTCAGCTTACCCGGGAACTGGGCCACAAGTCCGACGGTGAGACGATTGAGTGGCTGCTTCACCAAGCAGAACCGGCCATCATTGCCGCCACCGGAACCGGTACAATCCCGGCTAATTTCTCCACTCTCAACGTGTCTTTGCGCAGTAGCGGCACCACCATCTCAGCCCCTCCCTCAAAATCCGCACCCCTCTTCCTCGGCGGTGCCACCGGCATGCTAGGTTTCCACCACCAGCTCACCTCAAATTCCCATTTTGGCCAAGACCCAGATGATAACTACCTCAAAAAGCGTTTCAGAGAAGACACCAGCGGCGCCACCTCCCCTAAACAGGGAAGAACCGCCGTCCAAGATCAAGAACCAGGTTCGGAGCCAAAATCCGGTTCACCTCATCCCTCGAGCTTCATCCCGGCTCAAGCCATGTGGGCAGTGGCTCCGGCGGCTGCCAACGTGGGAAACGCCTTCTGGATGCTTCCGGTTACGGGAAGCGCCGCTGCGACGGCGGCGGGGCAGCAGGAGTGGCTGTACAAAACTTCTTCTACACAGAGAATTGGTGGGTTCGAGTTCCCGGGGGCCGGGCGGTTCAGCCCAGTTCAGCTGGGATCGATGGTGCTGCAGCAGCCTCAGCCACCGGTTCAGCAGCTGGGGCTGGGTGTGACAGAAACTAATATGGGAATGTTGGCATCTCTGAATGCTTACAACAACAGCAACAGCAGAATTGATTTGGGCATGAATTTAGAGCACCACCAGCACAACCACCACCACCACCACCACCACCAAAATCAGCCGCAGCAAAGCGACAGCGGCGACGAAAACGGGAAAGATTCACAATAGTTTCTAATTATTATATTATATTATTATTCTTGAAGAGTTTGCACTCCCTTTTTCTATATTCTTCCTGCTCATGATCAATGACAATGGCTGTAGTATTCTACGTGTTTTTCCATCATAGCTAAGCTAGGGAAAAAAATTCAAGATTTGTGTGCATATCTTTGTTTTTAACTGTTGTTGGCTTTCTGAAGTTTTCACCACTTGTGATTTGCACTCTCTCTCACGCAGAGTTGATGATTCTTGAATTAGGCAAAACTTGCATTTTTCGGAGCAACAAATGTGAGAATGTTGGGATGATAGTAGAAAATTGTGTATAATATTATTTTATTCTGGCAGTAAAAATTTCAGTGCAGAAAACCTGTGTGTTGATAGTTGTATTAAATTATTTGGAGTGGTCATCCTCACTGCCCTGTACTCGTACATTCTGTGCTAAAAGAAAGCTGAGTGATCAAGGTATGAATCTCTGCCTGTAAGTCTACTTTGCTATAATTGCTTTGACTTTTCTAATTTCTTGAGGGGCCTTCTCTTTGGATTTACAGAGATAAGATTAAGATTATTATTGCTTAGCTTATCTGGAACATTGTGGATACCATTCAATTCATTCATGCCGACACTTTTCCCTCTCCCCTCTCCCTCTCTCTAGAAATGGATTTGAGTTTTGATAATTAAAGTTAGATTGGAAGTATTCGACGGTAGCGACAAATTATGTTTGGGAATTAAAGAAATATTTATGCTACTGAAATATCATTAATTAATTGTTCTAGATAAGTGAGACAAGTTTTAATGTGATATAGAGTAGGGATATATAATCAGCTTTAAGGAGTAACTAGATTGCTACCCGCGCGTTGCACGGTTATGTTTATTTAATGAATCATGAATTATAATAAATTTTTTAAAAAAATTAATATATATATATATATATATATATATATATATATATAATATAATTATGATAAGTGACATTTAGAACATATATAAGTGAAAAATAAAATGATCTAATACTATGACAATTGATCATTTACATATCAAATGCTAAAATTTATTACAATTATTGAAAAACTTCCTTGTACATAACATTTGAAGCTTCCAACACACTGTTGTTGTCTTTATCACAAACTAAGATCTTTAATCCAGCGTGACTTGTGATCCTAGACACAACTACATACAATTGTCCATGAAAAAATACTTGTTTGCTGAGTAAAATTCCTACATGCGATAGTGACTGCCCCTGACTCTTATTTATTGTCATAGCATATGACATTTGTAATGGAAATTGTCTTCGCTTAAATTTGAATAGAATTCGAGGATAAGATGAAATAATTATCATCCTTGGAATTAATACCTTATCACCAACATTCTTTCCACTTAAAATTTTTGTCTCAATTACATGATTACCAAGTTGTGTCAAAATCAATCGAGTACCTGAATCATCAATATTCCTTAACAACATAATCAGTGTCCCAACTTTTAATGCCATCTCATGATTTGGTTATCCAAAACATTTCAATGTATTAAAAAATTCTGGAGTGTGCACCTCATTAAGAACATCAAATTTACTTTTCGTTGACACAATGAATCTGAACTTAAGTATACTTTGTCAATATTGTTATTCAATGATAACATATACTAATTAACTCTCTCAACCACATTATTTGTAGGTGCCAAAATAGCTCTATGCTTTAAAAAATGAACATCTGTTGATCCAAAATCGGTTGTAGGATATGTACTATCAACAATAGCTTTAATTAGATCTCCGTCAAATTTAATGCTAATATATTCAGGAATATCAATAACTCCATCGCTATCATTTGGTTGACTCAGATTTCCATCCCCAATTGTTGCAACTCAATCAACAAATTCTTTAAGTTGTGAAGACTGCATTTCGTCACGAATTACATTCAAACGCATGTTCTTCGTCAATCTCAAAACACATACGTGATACCATAAATACGATGAGTTAATTGTTGCATTAACTACATCACATTTGCTGCCTTCTTGAATGATGGACAAAATTTGACTGAAATCACCTCCAAACACAACTGTCTTTCCTCCAAATGGTAGATTATAGCTTTGTGAGTTTTGGAATCGCATTATATCTCTCGTCGCCTTATCGAATGCTTCAAAACAATGTTTGGGTCAACATAGGTGTTTCATCCCATATTATGAGCCTACAACGTATCAGCAACTGGGCTAATTTGCTACTTTGTTTTATGCAATATATGGAATATTCGTTTACATCAATCGGAATAGCAAAGCGCGAGTGAGTTGTCCTACCACCGGACAATAACAAAGATGCAATCCCACAGGATGCAACATTTAATACAATTTCACCTTTTGATCTCAACCCTGCAGATAATATTTTCCAAATAAAAGTTTTTTCGGTTCCTCCGTATCCATATACAAAGAAGAGTCCGCCATTATTTGAATAACATTTTTCAATAATATAATCATATACTCCCTCCGTCCCGCCATATTAGGCATGGAGGGAGTTGGCACAATAACCAATGTGTATTAGTGTAGAAGAATTAATATTTTATAGGTGAGTGGGAAAAAGATTGCTTTTTTAGGAAATGTGCCTAATAAATTGGAGGGACCGAAAAAGAAAGTGTGTCTAATATAAAGGGACGGAGGGAGTACTATTTTTTGTTCATCTGTCAACTTACGCATATTGGATTCATGATATCTTGCAAGTTGTAGACGATCATAGCTCAATTCATCAATTATTAAATTATTGCCGACATGCATGGTTACCTCATCAAAATTAGTTGACATTTCAGTAAAATCATTCAAAGTGAAGCCTGATCTTTGTAGTATCTTCTCCAATTCGGCAAGAGAATGCTTCTTTATTTCATCATCACTGAGATATAAACCTTCAGAAAAATACTTAATAAATATTTTATGACATTGCTTGACTAAATTTGAATTTTATATAAATATATTATATTCAAAATTTATTTAGAAATAAAATTAAATATCGTAGAGTCTTCTAATTAACAAATATAATTTATTACAATTAGTAATGTTGAAAAACTAATAATAAAAGTAAAATAATTTATCCCTTTATTTTAATATAATTTTAAATTTAATTAGATAATGATTTAAATTTATAAATATGCATTAGATAACTTGTATAGTTATTGATATAATGGAAATAAATGACATACCTTGATTGTTTGAAATGAGGCGTCTATTGTATAATATATCATCAGATAAATATTTCCAAGTTGCTTCCCAAACATGATCAGGTCTGCTCATTGATTTTGCAATCCATAAATTTGCAAATAATTGTCTCAGTGAAAGAGCATTTCCCCAACGACTTGCCTCCTCGATTCCATCTATGTACTCTTTGTCCTCTTCGAGTAATCACAATGCATAACATGCATCACAATATGTATTATACAAAACACCATTGA
>JAPKLW010000018.1:648600-684845 GCA_026898455.1 Plectranthus barbatus | reverse complement strand
TTTTTTAGGTTGGGGGTTTTGCCTTTTAGTATAAATAGATTTAGTTTATTCTTTAAGTTGCACATATTTTTAAGTTTATATGGTACAAATAATAAAATAGTTTTTTCCTTAATCTAGATTTTTAATTATTTAACTATACAATTTATTAGCTTTTTTAATAATTGACTTGAGGAATATTCAAAAGTATAATACGAAACATGAATATTTATTATATGAATAAATGTACAAACACAATTTATAGAAAAAACAAAATATAAATATCACTAAAAATTAATCTCACAGACACACATGTACATGTATAAATAGATACTCCAAAATTAATAATATTCAAGCTTCCAACACAACATATGGATTTGAACAATCATGAATTAATAAATCCAAATAACAAACAGGAGAGGAAAATGAAAACTAACATCGAGAACAAAATGGACAGTAAAATTACAATGGAGGGATACAATTAAAAAAAAACTATATTATATTACAAAAATATTGAGAAAAATATTATGCACTACAAAAAAATCTATAAAAAAAGTAGAGTACAAATACAAAACTCATAGGCTATATTGGCGACACCTACATCACCACGTACAAGTCACTAAACTTCTTCGTTGAAGAATCCAATCACCATATATATTTTTCTCCAATCATAAATCAAGCCACATAATCTTCAAATTGAGGTTTCTAGCTTCAACAGGATAGTGCTTGTGGGTGTTGGTCTTGTGTGTTTGCAAATTGAATAAAATTATGAACTAATGAGAGTATTTATAGATGGGAGTGTGTAGAAAAACTTAATCAAATATAGAATGTTTTGTAAATTGTATCAATTAAATTAATTGAGATTAAATGTAATGAAAAGCAATTTAAATGGAACTAGATTTCCACCCGCGCGTTGCGCGGCATATATATATTATTTGTATTATATTATCATTAAGTTCTAAATAATTTTTATAAAATAATTATTATGAAAATAAATGAGTATTATAATTTATATACGTATAAAATATACACTATAAAAACTTAAAATAATAATAGACATATAAAAAATGAATCTTCTAACATAAGATAAAATGTTTATGCATGAAAGATGATTTTGAATAAAAGAAACTCAGTACATAGTAGAATAACTAATCTACTTATGAGTAGTAATAAAATTAATACTTGATAAAATAAAACAATGAAGATAACACATTGATTTGAAGAATAACGTATGAATTGCAACATGTAAAATTATAATTTCTGGAAAATTTCTTTGTAAAGTGTTGGTCCCGGATATCAGGGTATACTTTGGCAGCGGAAAATACGTAAGTTCGTTTCTTGCACTCTGCTGGTTACACAGCTGACTGGGACCTTGTCAGCTGGTAAGTCAACTGGCAACTGAGTATTCAGCTGACTGGCAACTGGCTGGTCAGCTGATGACTCAGGACTTAGCTAATTTTAGAGTCGAGTTTGCACAGTTATAAACTGGTTTCAGTTATACTCCAGCACTTGGGTGCTGGGTTTTAAATCAGTAAGTAAATGCTGAAAGCAGTAAATAACAAGGATATTTTATAGTGGTTCGATCAACAGATCTACGTCCACTCTCCAGTCGAAGCACTGGAAATTCACTAAAAAGAGTAATCCGGTACAAGATATCCTACGATCTATTTCCAGCTGGTAGATGCCTTGTCTACCAGTTCACTGGATCAACCGCTCCCGGTCCTTGTCCTTCTTCAACTCTTGTCAGATGGATGGAGTGCGAGCACGTCACTTCAACCTCCTCCTCCGACTGATTGGGTGTTGAGTTCTCCCAAGAACTTGACTCTTGCTGGCGGCAAAACTGCCCGTAATAACTCTGGAGCTGGCTGGCTCAAGAGCTGCTATGTTCTTCCTCGGAATGAGAAAGAACACCAAATGAGATCAATAACTCACAAGCTAGAAGCTTGGAGTCTCGTGTTCAAATGATTGACACACGGAGTAGCTTTAAGAAAAGCCTCGAAAGATTGCTTATACGCTGATATGAATGCGTTTGAGCTTTCGGTAGGTCAAGAGTGGCTAAGATTGGGCAAGAGTATTGAATGCTGTTGGATCTCACGTATTTATAGACGTGAGATTCAGATTCAAATACTAGCCGTTTGGACACATCCGGAAAAGTCTCTGTCCTCGCATGTCCTTCTGCAGGCGGCAGGTAGGAATTTCCGGAAAGCGCCATACCTTTGATCGCTTTATCTGACACAGATCTCTTTGTGTCAGAACGACTCTATTCGTCAGTACGAGGAATCGGAACTGGTGTCTTGAACTGATAGACTTTAAGGTATCCTCCTTAAAGTCATACTCTGTCAGTTAATTCCTCGACGAATCTTCTTTTTGTCTCTAAGACTCTGGGAGAGCGAATCTTGAATTCTGCTGATAACCTCCGACTGGTAGATCATACTGGTGATCTTGTGCTGGCAGTCTCTGCTGGTGACTTTCCTTAGCACAATCAAGGTCTACCAATTCGTCTGATGTTATCTCTTGGAATCTCCCGTGACTGTTGGCTTCACCGCTGGTGAATAGTGTCAACCAGAACACATATTCTGCTGGTAAGATCTCTCAGCCTCCTGCTGGTGAAATCTTCCCAACTGGTGAACAGTAACCAGTCAATAGCTCTACTCCATGCTGATGAACAGTGTCAGCATGAGTCTTTGTCAGCCGCTTGCTAGTGAGACTTCTCTCAACTGGTAAGCACATCTCATGCTGGTGAACAGTAGCCAGCATGAGTCTTGATCAGCTGCGACTTACAACTCAAAAGACCTAAACAGGACTTTACATTTGAGATCTAGAGCTATCTAGAGACAAACTGACGCTGGTTGGACTTAGGATTTGATCCACCAAAACACTTAATCACCAAATCTAAGATCTAAGCTATCAGCTGGAGAAGGGAAACTTAGCCAGATTTCCCAACAATTTCCCCCTTTTTGGTGCGATCAAAGCCTAACCAGCGAGCACTCAGCTGATGAGGAAAGTTACAAAGCATTTCTGGGTTTTTACAAATAAACCTATCAGATCTAAACCCATGAAACTACTTCCTCACATCAGCTCTAACCTAAAAATCTTCCCCCTCAAACTGGGAGAGATATTGCTCGATTAAATTTTGAAGTAAAACTCTGAGCCAGGTTAGAATCAACAAAGTATCAAAATGAGTGCTGGTGCTGATTACACTGAATGTGTAAGTTCAGCTGGTAAGTAAAAAGTTGACATTAGTTGGACAATGAGAAATTGTCGTCAACCCGTCAGTAATCAATCCATTAATGATGTTACAATTACAAGTACAGGATTAAAAACTGACTAGTCTAACTGATACAAAATTACTTACACAAAAAATGAAGAGTACAAGACTTATGGCTGAGATGAAGATCCAGGTGATTGATTGCGATTTGCTAAATTCCTCAAGATCTCTGTAAGAGCCGCCATATCTTGTTCCCTCTTCAAGCGCTCCTCAGCAGCAATGCGACGCTCTTCCGCAGCAAGCCGAGCCCTCTCCTCATCAGCGACTGCTCGCGCCCTTTCCCCCTCTTGGATCCGCGCCAAAAAGGAGTTCACCCCAGAGGTGAAAGCCTCCATTTGTTGCGCCATCTCTGCTCGGTAGGAAGAAAAGCGCTGGTCCATCCTGGCATCAATGAGAGCAACCAGTTGCGCAGGCGGATGGACTTCGGAAAGAGGCTCTGCTGACAGGGCCATCGAAGTGGGGGGCTCAACAGATGAGGCTTCAGCCATCACTATATCAGCGCCAGATGCCCCATCCACAACTTTCTCTGCAGCGGCTGCTGGTGCTGCTGACGCTGACTCTTCAGCTGATTCCTCCACCAGCACCTCAGCTGATGCTGGTGGGACTTGTTCTTCTGCAAAGTCCGCCTCCACCCAGTCAACGGGCTCCAGCTCCACAACATTCGGAGCACCAGCGACTGCAGGGACCAGTCATCTGCTGCGGGAGGGATCCTCCTCCACCACATGATCAATTTGCAACTCAGTGGCTGCCATATCGAACAGACGGGCAAAGTAGAGGAGGAGCGGTGGGAGGGCAATCAATATCCGGATCCTTCGGAGAGCGTAGACCACCTGAAAGCCCCGGCTGGTGCGGTGGAACTGGAGAAAGGGCACTCGGACACGCCTTGGCCTCGGGAGTCCTGAGCTGCCAGTCCTTAGGCGATAATCAAGAATCTTCTGCACTCGCCGCCGGACATGCCTAAGGGACAAGGGCTCTGGCTCGTCAGTTAATGTATCCATGAATTCATTCGCCCAGTCCTCTTCATTCCTCCAGTATTGCAGCCCCAGCCTAGCGTACAGAACTGAGCGCTTCTCCACCGTGAGCTACCGCTCCACACGGTCAAAGATCCTCCATCTCCGCAGCTCACAGTACAGAGTCGGGTTGATAAACCACAGATACCGGAAGTCATTAAACAAGTCGAAATCAACGGCATCCTCGACCTCCACCGTGATATTTTCTGCGTACTCATACAGAGTACGATTGTAGAACTCCATCGGCCTTAGGGGCAGGCACCAGTCCTGGATGCGGGAAGCTAAGACCGACTGGTGGGGGAGCCCGCGGAGGGGAATGATGTTGAGAATGCTGTAGTCAGGCACTTGAGAGGTGTCGAAGGCCTCTTCCCCGCGTAACTCCCACCGATGGGGTCCATTGACCATCTCCTCATATTCATCAGCGTCGACCACGTTGTAATTAAGGACGCTGACGGTTATGTCACGTCGTGGTCGCGAATCAGCACGTCGAGGCTGTGCTGGTGAGGATGTCGCTGGTCGTCCAGAAGTTGAGGCTCCTTGGGACTGTTGACGACCGAGCTGAGCCTTCCCTTCCTTTGCAAAATCTGGGAACAGGTTCCTGGGCTCCATCCTCTGGATTGTGGAGTGCTGGACAACTGGTGGCTCCTCGTCTTCAGAATCATCAGAGATAACAATGGGAGCCTTCCCAGAAGTCCTTGCACCAGTCTCCACATCCATCTCTTCTTCCTTCTCTGCCTCCTTCTCCTCCTTCTCCTCCGCCAGTTTTTCCGGGGTGGTCGCCCGCTCATTAACTCCTCCGCTGGCAACCCCTTGCACTGCCAGCGGGCCTTCTTCGGCAACTCCGCGTCCGCTGGCATCCCCTTGCGCAGCCAGCGGGTCCTTATCATCAGCATTAGCACCGCTGGCATCCCCTTGCGCAGCCAGCGGGCTCCCAGCCTCGTCCTCATCCGGCTGGTAGTGCTCGACTATGGACATGATGTCCTCGTCGACTCCCATCACCAGCAGGAGCTGATATGTATCTTCTGCTAAAATCTCGCCTGGTGGTGGGGAAGCTGGGGGGCTGGCACTTGGACTTTCATCAGCCTTTCCTTTGTCCTTGCTTGCCAGCCTCAGCTGTTCAGCCAGCTCCTCCTGGCGCCTGGCTTCATGCTCAGCCTGCACCTTGGCATAGGCTTCATCGCGGGCTGCCAGCTCAGCCTCTAATTTTCGCTGGGCTGCCAAGGCCTTCAGCCTTGCCTTGGCTTGCTTCCTCCTGACAATGGAGGCACTTCTCTCCTTCTTAGCCTGCTCCATCACCAGCTGAGCTCTGGTTTGGACCCTCTTCCTCTTCCGGGTCATAATCTCCAGCTGCTCCTCCTGGGTCTGTCCCAATATGTTCCTTGGAGCTGGACCAAGAACCAGTGCCTGATGTGGCTGCTGATGCTGAGAAGTCTTGGGCTTCTTGCGGGAGGTCTTCTTGGTGACTGGCACCTGCTGAACTGGCTGAGGGCGACTGCCAGAAGCATCCACTTCCGCCTCCTCCATTTGAGTAAAAAGAGACTCAGTCTCCATCTTTCTTTTCAGCTCGGCCCTTGCCTCCTCCGTCAGCGGCTGTGCCATGACTGGCACCTGTTCCTCCTTATCCTCCTCTTCTTCCTCCGAGACGACCTCAGCTGGATCCACTGCTGACTTTCCCCTCAGCCTCCGCGGCTTGTGGTAGTCAGGGCGAGGCAGCTTGGCCTGCTCCTTGGTGGGCGGAATGAAGTCCGAACTCACCAGTTGTTCCCCCTGGTCCACTCCATCTCCAATCTCCATCTCCAGGATATGGCTGATCCGCAGCCCAAAGGATACGGAGTGAGCGAACGTCCCATCAATTGGAATGTTGGCGTTCCTGGCTACATTCTCCAGCAACCGGCCAAAGAAGAACTCGGCCCAGTTGCCCTCAATCCCATCCACCAGCGCGCACATCACCGAAAACTTGCGCAGGCTCAGCTCGGCGTAGGATCCGACTTCGCACTGCAACATCCTGACAACGATGTCGCACACCATCTGCCACCAGTCATCCATCTCCGACTTCCTCATACCAGTCCGGAAGACGGTGACTTCGTCCCTCTTCCATTGTGTCCACCTCCTTCGGAATTCCACCGTATCATCCTGATGATACGTGGCGACTTCCTCTCCTTCATTCCTCAGGCCGAAGAGATTGGCGAGGTATTCGGCGGTAACGGTGATCAGGTGGCCGAACACCGATGTAGTGAACGACCTCCTGTCGTCAGCAACCACGGCCCGAGCGTAAAACTCGGCTACCATGTGCGGATGGAAGGTCTCGGGCCTTGCCGTCAAATACTGACGAAGGCCTTCCCGGTCGATCATCTCGATCAACTCCTCCCCATAATTCTTGCGCGCCAGTTTCTCGTTCAGAATCTTTTCTTTCTGAACTTGCGCTGCCCTCATTTGCGCGTTCGAGAGCTGAGCCCTGGTTGCCGGCTTGTTCAGCTGAACCAGTCGAGCGAACGGAAGAGTATAGTCAATATCCTCAATCTTCACAATGCCGGTGTACGTCGGCATGTGCTGCTCGGCAACTGGTAGTCTGGGCTCACCAGACGATGAAGATGTGGAAGGTGGGTTGTCTTCCGGGGGATTATCAGTTGGGGGGCGTGAAGATGAAGCCATAATCTCAGGAAACTTAAGAGTTTTGAGAGAGAATGAGATAGATTAGGGCTGGAAAAAACTTGAAAGAACGTAAAGGTTTTTCCGATGAAGAGTCTCGAGTATTTATACTCGAGTCCATGCAAGATCAGACGACCAGGATCAACGCTCAGCAAGCGGGAATCGACGGTCATCAGCAGGCCCGTTTCCCTGTGCGACGTGCGCGGTCGTGCTGACGTGGGGCGCGCCGTGTAGTTGACGTGGCGCTCAGCGATTGGTGGAAACCAAAAGTCGGACTGCGCAGCCACTGTGCACATTAATTGTGGCATTAAATGCCACATTAAATTCGGAGATCCGCATACGCTATCGGATTCGAACGATCCCGCCATTTCTGCGACAGCTGGCTTGGCTGGGCATCACCAGCATACGCCAGTCGCATACTTCCCCCTAACTGGTTGGCCTCTTCATCAGTTGGCAACTGATACCACATGCTTATAATACATTCTGCTGGCAAACTCATCAGTTAGCAACTGATACCACTTATTGAAGAGCCATTTCTCCACTTGATGATAATTTCTTCAGTTAGCAGCTGATACCACCTTGTAGATATACATCATCAGTTAGCAACTGAGACCACTTGATAAATCAACCACTTGCTGGTAGCACATCCTGCTGGCAAACTCATCAGTTACAACTGATACCACTTGATGATCAGACTGGCGACCTTAACCAAATTGAGAGTTTGGACTCAATTTTCGCCAGTCGTAGGAATGACCACCAGTTATCTGCTGGCAAATGGAAGTGGATCCATTTCTTCAACACTGCTAGAAGGTGGCAGCTGGGACCCAATTTCGCTTCAGCGGAAGATAAAAGCTGGCAAGATGAAATGAGAGCTGGGACTCATTTCCTTGGACAATTTAGGGATAAAGTCCGCCAGTAGATATCATCTGTGGTTGGTAGACACCACCAGTCGAGAAACATCACAACTGAGAACTTGGACTCAGTTGTAATCAGCATACGCAAGAGAATCAAGAACAGAATGAGAGCTTGGACTCATTCTTCCTCATCATTAAGGCTCGCATCAATCTCCATAAGACCGAGTTTGATGCACAACTCCTTGAATCTTGCTTCTGGCAGGGGCTTTGTGAAGATGTCAGCCAGTTGATCTTCAGTACGAATGTAGTCCACGCTAACATCCTTCTTCTCGACATGATCACGAATGAAGTGATGTCGAATGTCTATGTGCTTGGTCCTGGAGTGATGAACCGGATTCTTCGTGATGCACATAGCACTGTTGTTGTCGCAATAAATGGGAACACAGCCAGTGTCCACTTCATAATCAGCCAGTTGTTGCTTGAGCCAAATAATTTGAGCACAGCAACTGGCAGCGGCAACATACTCAGCCTCAGTGGTAGAAGTAGCTACAGAGTGCTGCTTCTTGCTGAACCAGCTAATCAGCTTGTGTCCGAGAAACTGACACGTACCACTGGTACTCTTGCGGTCAATACGGCATCCAGCGAAATCTGAATCTGAATATCCGATAAGTGTAAGCTCATCATTTCTGGGATACCATATTCCAAGAGATTCTGTCCCCTTCAGATATTTCACAATCCGTTTAGCGGCTTCCATGTGTGACTTCTTAGGATTAGCTTGAAATCTGGCACACACTCCGACTGAATAAGAAATGTCGGGTCTGCTGGCAGTGAGATAGAGGAGTGATCCAATAATTCCTCGGTATATAGTAGGATCAACTGATTCCCCTTGCTCATCAAGAAATATCTGGCAGCTGGTACTCATCGGGATCCTTAGAGACTTAGTCTTCTCTGGGCAATATTTCTGAATAAGATCCTTGGTATACTTCCGCTGGCTGATAAAAATACCATCAGCTGAATGCTGGACTTGAAGTCCTAGGAAGTATGTCAGCTTGCCCATCATACTCATCTGGAATGAGGTCTGCATCAGCTTAGAAAACTTCTCACAGAGAGATATGTTCTTGGATCCGAAGATGATGTCATCGACATAGATCTGCACCATCAGCATGTCAGCTCCATCGTTGAGAAGAAAGAGAGTCCGATCGATCTTTCCTTTTCGAAATCCATTTCTGGTGAGGAACTGAGATAGTGTATCATACCAAGCCCTGGGCGCCTGTTTCAATCCATACAGGGCCTTCCTTAGCTTGTACACTTTGGTGCCAATTTCAAATCCAGGAGGTTGCTCTACATATACCTCCTCCTTTAGTTCGCCATTCAAGAATGCGCTCTTCACGTCCATCTGGAACACCGTGAAGCCGTGATACGCTGCATAGGCCAAAAACAGCCGTATCGCCTCCATTCTTGCAACTGGTGCAAAGGTCTCATCAAAATCGATGCCTTCACACTGTCTATAGCCCTTGGCGACTAAACGAGCCTTGTTCCGGACCACAATGCCATCTTCATCTCGCTTGTTCTTGAAAACCCACTTGGTGCCGATCACTGACTGGTGTGATGGTCTCTCTACCAAGTCCCAAACATTGTTGCGAGTGAACTCCGCAAGCTCTTCGTGCATGGCATTGATCCAATCGGCAGATTCGAGCGCATCTTTGATGGATGTAGGTTCCATCTGAGATATAAAGCAACTCAATAGCGCACTGCCGTGCCTGGTCTGGACAGAACCTTCCGGATCACCGAGAATAGCATCAGATGGGTGATCCCTCAGCCATTTGGGAGGACCAGCGACCGCTGGTGCCGGCTGGGAAACAGGTTCATCTGTCCTGACGACTGGTGCTTCCACATTTCCACCAGTCGGAGCTGCAGCATCAGCTGGTGCTGGACCTTCACCAGTTGGAACAACGTCATCAGCATCACCGTCTAACTGGTTGTCTGAATCTCCACCAATGTTGTCAGCATCAGCTGGAACATCCTCTCCAGCTGGTCCATCACTGCCTTCTTCTTCAAAAAGGCCAGTAGGGATTCCCCCTAGATTGTGACTGGGTCCACTCAGGGAGATTGAGTGTAAGGTCTCAGCAAGGTCATTTGCATCACCGACCCTCTCAGGTTGCTGATGGGCACCTGAGGTAACTGGTTGTGAAGATGATCCATTCATCGGTCTAGTCGAACCAGTTGGTTGAGCATTGGAAGAATTCCTGCCCAACTGGTCATTGACATCATTGACCTCAGGAACATCTTCTGCCAGTTGGCGTAAGGTCCTGCGCACTAAAGTAGCTTCATCAAAAACAACATTGCATGTTATTTCCACAAGCTGGGTCGTCTTGTTAAATACTCTATAGCCCTTGTGAGAGGGGTGTCCATATCCGACAAACACACCCTCATCAGCTTTAGGCGAGAAAGCATTTAAGTTCGACTTCCCATTATTATGGATATAACATGGAGAACCGAATGCACGAAGATGAGCTAAAGTAGGCTTACGACCGAAGTACACTTCGTAGGGAGTTTTCTGAAGTCTGTCGTTGATCCCGCTCCTATTCTGAGTAAAGCAAGCAGTCACCAACGCCTCTCCCCAGAAACTCTGACCCAAACCAGACTCAGCCAGCATGGATCGGACTGCTTCCTTCAGCGTCCTGTTCCTACGTTCTGCCAGTCCATTTTGCTGTGGTTGCCTTGGTGTAGATCTCTCATGTTTGATCCCGGCCTCCGCGCAAAAATCCATCAGCGGACCGTTGCAGAATTCAGTCCCATTGTCCGAACGAATTCGCTTCACCACGGCTTCTCTCTGTTTCTGAGCTTGGATGATCAACTCTGGAAGAATCATCTTCACCTCATCCTTTGTTCTGAGAAGCTTCACCCATGTATAGCGCGAGTAGTCATCGACTACCACCAGCGAATATCGTCTTCCTCCAATGGTTTGCGGCGTTACTGGTCCAAACAGGTCCATATGTAACAGCTCGAGTACCTGACTGGTACTAGGGTGAACTGGCGACTGGCTCTTGAAGGATTTCTTGGTCTGTTTGCCTTGCTGGCAGGCCTTGCAAATCCCTTCCTTCTTGAACCCGCCCTTGGGAAGACCATCTACAAGATCATGCTTGGTTAGATAATTAATAGTTTTGAAATTCAAATGACTTAACCTTTTGTGCCACAGCCAGTTGGTCTCCATGGAACTGGTGGTTTTGGGGAGAAATTTTTTTTGGGGAGGGGTATTGCTTTTATATATATATAGATGTCAGCGCTTATTGCATTTTATAATATTATTTAGAAATAATTTAATTATTGGTTTAAGGTTTAAAAGAAAGAATTTCCAATTCATGATAAAAGAAAACATACAATTCTCTAATCAGGATCTGATATAGTTATAAGTTCTGGATTAAAAATTGTATGATTTTTTGAGTTCCAAATTGAGTATTTTTGTGATTTTTTTTAAAGTCTTAATTTGATAATTCATCTTTTGGATGCTGAATCGACGATTAAATTATCAACGGAAGAAGAAAATGAAAGGATCCATGTAATATTTGTGTGGTGAATAATCCAATAATTCTCTATATCTCTCTCACAAGCCAAGATATGGAGACACTAGACATGAAAAACAGGCACAAGAGTTGAATAATTGAAGGGCTTCACATGTAAAAATGAGTTGCAAGAGAGGATAGAAAGTAGAGGGGAATCAATCAGGTCACCTTGTTTTGTCTGTCTTTCTCATAGCCTGTATGCTACTACTTTATCTATTATTCCATTGGATCCCTTCACCTTTTCTTTCTCCACTGGCCTAAGATTTCCACACTCCAACAAACAGGGTTATTACATAATTGATCTGAATCTGATCATATATGTGTTCAAGACACTTGAGAATATGCACATCGCCGTAACAAAACAGAAGCAATAAATTTGGGCAATAAAAAAGTCCAATGTTTTTGTCTTAATCTCTTCAAAGAGGGTATTAGAAGATTCTGAATGTATATTGAATCATGAGAAAATCTTAAGCATGAAACATGAAGCTGAACAGAAATTGTATGTATTGAGATTGTACAGGAAGTATGTGGTTGGATTGGATATGTCACAGCCCAGATGTATATATCAAGATGATTCCAAGAATAAGATTATATACAGCTGGGGAGCATCTTATTACAGAACATCAAGATTCTTTCTACAGAATATTTTCCAAAAGTAATGCATGACCAATCCATCAAGATATAACCCACCTGTGTATGAAATACCTATTAAGGAAGGGTAATTAGTACCAGCAATAATAACAAAATATACTAAGAAATCTCATTTTCAAAGCACTAAATAAATAATAGTATTTAGATGTCATCACAAGCAGCTTGTGAAGATAATGGTCAATGCATAGTAAATAAATATTATAAAATGCAGTCAGCTTGCATTTCATGCAATATACAGAGATTTTTTTTTTTTTTTTGAGAGAGAGAGAATATTGCAATATATAGAGCTGCTGAGTAGTGCAATGAAAAAGAGCAGAAGAAATCAATACACTCGCTGGGTTTTCAATCATCTTGCATTCTGCTGGTTTTAACCTCCACAAATCATTAATGCGAACTTAAGAATCTCAAAGGAAACAACATAAGTTGTAGGAAACGATTCATGCATGTCTATCAGTTTCCGAAATAAATATCTTAGCTTGGCAACATGTGAGACATAGTCATTATGGATAACCAAATTGTATGTATTTAGGTGCTTTTTGTCTATTTCAAACTCAATGTAAGTCAAAATAAAGAAACCATTGTACCAATGTCGAGAACTATAATAAAATTAATCAATATTACTGATATCAATCAAGCAAAAAAATAATGGAGCAGTAGTGAGTCCAGATGATTTGACATTTCCTCATTCTTAATGTAAAACAACTACGAATACATAAATACTCAACACATGATGTGATAAGAGAGAAATCCCAGATCCCTATACTATACCAATTCATATTCAATGAAACTGACTTCTTACTAATATCTTACATGGCATATTGGCATCTAATAACTCTTATATACTAGAAGATAATTTCAACTCCCTGGAAAAAAAACTAAATTAATTTTACCTACAAGGCTACAATCATCCTTGTTATCTAAATACGGTTTCAGCTAAAATTACTTGAAAAACATAGTTGATGGCATTCTATTACGTCCACTTTGTTAAACATGCCCTCAGTTGATTCTCCTCACCACAAATTATGGATTAAGGGTGATTACATGGTTTCTACTTGGATCACTAATTCAATATCTAAGGAATTAGTAAATGCTTTCATTTATATTGATGATTCAAAAAGTATTTGGGCTGAATTGACACAACGTTTTGATCGAAGTAGTGGTCCAAAAATTTATCAATTACGAAGAAAGTTGGCTAGCTATACTCATGATAATCAAAGTGTGATGGTTTATTTTAACAATTTGAGTGCACTTTGGGAAGAGTTGAATTTGCTTATACCACATCCTGCCTGCACATGTGGTGTTGCTGGTGCATTCCGCAAACTTGATGAAGGAGAAAAACTGATGCAATTTTTGTTAGGATTGAATGACAATTATGATAATGTTAGAAGTTAAATATTATTGCTAAGGCTTACTCCATGGTGCTGCAAGATGAGGATCAAAGATTGGCTAATTCAAGTCATCCTCATAGAAATGGACAAACAGTCATGTACAACGACAAGCACGCAGAGGGTTTAATGATAAAAATGAGGGGTATAAGAGGAGGTTAAGTAAAGAGGAGAAACGACGACTTAAATGTTCTCATTGTGGGGCAACTAGGAATGCTTCGAATTGTATGGATATCCTGATTGGTATCACAAGTTGAAGGATTATAAGAGTAGATCTAAAGTCAGTTTTGCTGAAAATTCTGTAGCAGTTGCAGAGCACAAAGTTCCATCTTCTAGTCCTCCTGATGGCTCAGAGATATAAGTTGCAAAGTGTTCTGGTAAATTTGCATCTTAAAAATCTGAGATTGTTTCTAATAATGCAAATTTGGTGCACTCTTCAAGTGATCCTTTTAACTATCTTGATGATCACTTTACTTTTAGAATCGTTAATGGTGTGAAGGACCAAGGATGGATTATAGGTTATGGAGTAAGTACAGATATATGTTGCAATCCCAATTTGCTTATATCTATTGAACGACTTTCTACTCCCCAGATGTCATTCTGCTGCTACTCCTCAAGGAGTTTGTTTTATAGTTTTGACTTGTTCCTCTTCCCGATGCTGACAAGTATAGGAGGATTGTTGGGCAATTTCTTTATATAAATTTGACTTGCCTAGATATTACTCATGTTGTGCCGCAACTCGGCCAATTCGTCTCTAAGCTATGCATACTTCATTGGGATGGATCTATGCATGTCTTATGTTACCTGAATGGGTGTCCTTTCCTCGGTTTATTTTCCCCTTCTCATGGTTCAGTTTCTCTATTAAGCTATGCTGATGCAGATTGGGATACTCGTTTGGAGACTCGGGAATCCTTAACCGGTTATTGTATTTTTCTTCGCACAACTTTGATCTCTTGGCGCTGCAAGAAGCAGGCTACTGTTTCTGTTTCTTTGGCCAAGGCTGAATATCATTCTCTTAGTTATACTGTTCGTGAACTTTTGTGGTTATCATATCTTCTCATTGACTTTCATATTCGTATTCCTCTGCTTATCACCTTACATTGTGATAATAATGCTACCATCCATATCACTAGAAATCAGGTGTTTCACGAGCACACCAAATAATTAGACTTTGACTGCCATTTAGTCCGCAATCAACACAAAGTTGGTTTTGTGGTTCCTGTTATATTTTTACATTACTCTTTACGAAGATTCTCCCTAGTCCTCGCTTCCGCTTCCTCTTATCCAAGATTGGTCTTGTTGATTTTCACCGCGCCCATCTTGAGGGGGGGTGATGGCATTCTATTCTAGCTACTGTTATGTCTTGTTTTATATGCTAAGTTGTTTACATTTCTTTTTTGTTAAACACACTTTTGTGTTCTTGTATGTTTTTCCCTTTTGCCCACACTATAAATACTATGGGCAAGGTGTAATTGGGTAGAAGAAAATAATAGAAAGATAGAACAGTTCTTTTTCTCTATGAAAATTAACGATTCTATCAATAGTATCATCAAACTTGAAACATATATGTTAAAAATTAGTGCATATCTTACTTTGAGTGTTATTTAGTTGTTGCTTTCTGTTCTTATTTTGTAGTATTAATAACTAGTCGAGGATATTTAGAAGTGTTGGGAAAATTGTACCCTTTGATCATATTGTATTTATATTTTGTTTTGGTGCATCGAAGCTAGATTTATATAAGTCTCTAGCAACTCAGCAATATGCTAAAAATGTAAAATTCCTCTTCTAAAAAAAAAATGTAAAATTCCTATATAGGATAGTGTTGATTGAGTTGTAATAGAGACATGTACTGTTGATTATCGAATACTGAAGGAGCTAGTAAAATACTCAAAGATACGAGAAGCTAGCAAGTACGGAGAATTGTATGAAGATTGTTGAGGATACTCACTAAGGCTCAAGACGGCTAGTAAGGCTAGCAGACAAGAAAAGCTAGCAACCAAGAACAACTAATGGACAAGCATAGCAGACTCTGAAGATCTAATATGCAGCAAGGTTGCTGAGATCTCAGCAAATGCTAGTGGACTCAGCAAAATATTCCAAAGCAAATTCCTAGAGTCTAGGAGACGACAATTGCTAGCTAATCAAATCAAAAGTCGGTCAACCATCATAAATTTAAGTTAGAACCTCAGCAAGATAATTGCATGAAACATTAAAATTTCCGCTGCACAATAACTACTCTGATCGGGGACCAACAAGTGGTATCAGAGCGGTTGGTCTTTACAGACTAGTTGCTTCTGAGTCACTTAGGACCAGATCAATTTTCCTTGCACTCTTCTTATTTTTGTGTTAAGCTCAGTTACAAGAGATGGCGTATAACGTGAAGCTGTCTAAGTACACTCCAGAAATTTACAACATCTGGAAGAAGAGGTCGTTGATAACATTGAAGAACATACACCCCAAAATGGCGCGTGTGATCGAGCAAGGACCAATCAAGATTACAAAGGTGAATGTCTTGCTCGGAGTTGCAACAGGACCAGAGATCGTAGATAAACCATATGAAGAATGGACCAGCGAAGACAAAATACAATCTCAACTTGATGTTGTGGCTCTTGAACAAATCCTGAATGCTCTACCAGATCCTCTAGTGGTCGAAGTTTTGGAGTATAACAACGCTAAACAGATTTGGGACTTTCTTGACACTCTATGTCAAGAAAATGATCAAATGAAGCAGAACAAGCTTCAGCAGTGCGTAAATAAGTATGAATCCTTCCAAATGTTTCCTGGCGAAAGTGTAAAATTAATGGAAGCTAGATTCAATTCTATTATCTGTGAATCAAAAAATCTGGGGAGAGAATATAACCTTGCAGATGTGAATGCAAAGATCCTTTCAAACACCCCTAAAGAAGACTGGTTCGTTAAGGTGACAAGTCTCAAGGAGAAAGATCTTTAAAAAATGATATCGAATGGAGTATTTGCTCAACTCCAGGCCCACGAATGGGACATCTTACAAGCAAACAAGAATGAAGTTGTAAGAGTTGTAACATCTGCTAAGAACCACGCTGAGGACTCAGCATACTTTGTCAAAAGAGATGCTCCAAAGTGGAAAGCAAAGAAGACTTTTCACACTGATCACCCTGCTCAATCCAGTCCAGCAAAGGAGACCACCTCAGCAAGTGGGTCTCAATCAAAAGAGACTAGATGTTCCATTAGCAAGCTGGAGGAACAAATGAAGAAATTGTAGAAGCTCTTGCTGAAAGCTAAAGCCAAAAAGGAGGATCTCAACCAGCAGAGATTCGTTCCACAAAAAGGACGCCTAGATCTTATTTTGAGTGTAACTCTCCTGATCATCTTAAATTTGATTGTCCACGTGTAGACAATGAAGAGGGAGAGATTAAAGAAGATATTTGAAAGACATGCATCAAAGGCGGTTACAAAAGCTCTGCTGACCAGAACCAAATTCCAGACATCGCAGACTACGATGATGGAAGCTATTCCTCAGAAGAGGATAAGGAAGAAGTCCTGATGGTGTTCGTGGCCAAAATAGGGGATGATGATGATGAAGAAGAAGACCAAGAGGCAAAGTCAGCCTTAGCAGTAAAAAATGATAAGGTAGCAGACTCTACTATATCTAATTCAACAAACATGCATGACACTGTTGAGTCATATTGCTCTGACTCAGAAGATGTCACTCCTGATCAGCTTTCAAAAGAGTTTTCAAATTTTTGCTATCAGATGAAGATGTTATTGGTGACCTGATATTGCGGAAACCAATTGATAGTTATCATGTTGATATTAGAGATGAATTGAGGAGACAATATTTGGCCAAAGGCCCTTGTCAACCATATGGGCATTCATATCCTACGAGCAAATTTAGTAAGATTTATAGATCATTTCAAGATAACTGGTTCAAGAAATTTTGATTGGTTGGAATACAGTGTGTCTAAAGATGCTGCATATTGTTTATGGTGTTATTTGTTTGCTCAAAGTGACCATAAACATGGAGATAATGCATTTACTAAAAATTGGTTTAGAAATTGAAAAAAAACAATATAAAGGTTTCAAGCTCATGAGGGATTGATAGATAGTCAACACAATTATGCCAAAACTAAGTGTTATGGATATAATAATCAAGGCATAATGTATATTATGTAATGCATCGAAAAAGTGGCTAAATGGAGGTTAGTTATCATCTTTGAGTGACTGCAGCAGTGCATGTAGTTCGGTTTTTTCTAGGGTAGGGCTTAGCTTTCCGTGGGCATGATGAGTCAACAGATTCCATTCATAAAGGTAATTTTTTTGAGCTTATAAAATGGTATTGTGAGCGAAATGAAGAGGTAAATAAGATTATGAACTCAAATGCTCCGGGAAATAGTCAACTAACTTTTCAACCGTTCGAAAATAAATTATTAATGCATGTGCTACTGAGGTGAGAATTCGCATTTTGGTAGAAATTGGAGACAACTGGTTTTCTCTTCTAATTGATGAAGCCCGTGATAGTTCAGTGAAAGAGCAAATGTCTATTGTTTTGAGATTTGTGAATAGTCAATGTGTAGTGATAGAACGATTTATTGGAGTAGTGCATGTTAGCGACATTTCTGCACAATCATTGAAGAATTTTATTCATGAATTTTTTTGCAAGGAATGGATTGTCAATATCGAGGGTTTGGGGTCAAGGTTATGATGGAGCCTCTAATATGCATGGTGAATTTAATGGACTTAAGACACTCATTTTAGAAGAAAATGAGCATGCACTCTACATTCATTGTTTCGCTCATCGGCTTCAGTTGATTGTTGTAGCTAATGTGAGCCAAAATGGATATGTGTGTAGTTTTTTTGAATATCTCTCAATGATTGTGACTGTTGTTGGAGCTTTATGTAAAAGAAAATATGATTTGAGGAAGCGACAATATGATGATCTTGTAAAACGTATAGAAAGTGGTGAACTTGAGACAAGAAGGTGAATGAACCAAGAAATGAGTCTTAGCTCGAGCTGGTGATACTCGATGGGGTTCTCACTTCAACACAATTGCTAGACTTTTTAATTTCTGGAATCCAGTTAAAGAAATGTTTCACACTGTGTTTGAAGATGACAATGATTTGAAGAGTCGAAGTCTTGCTCTTGGTTTGATTGATAACATGGAAAGTCTTGAATTTGTGTTCATTGGTCAACTAATGAAACACTTATTAGGAATGACAAATACACTATCACAGGTGCTACAACATAATAATCAAAACATTGATTTTGCTATGCAATTGATTCAAGTATTAAAAGATGAGTTGAAATAATTTAGGAATGATGGTTGACATAAATTATTGGAAAAAGTCACCAAATTTTGTTCCCAACATGAAATTCCCTTGCCCAACATGGAAGATATTATTCCGGGTCGAGGAAGAAAGACCGTTGATGACCCAAAAATGACTCATCTCCACCATTTTCGTGTGGACATTTTTCTATAGATACATTTTTTACTTAAATTTATAAAAAAATTTAAATTATAAACTATTAAGTATTATAATTTTCTTTATAATCTTAGGTTGTTGATGTTATTTGCCAAAAAATAGGCAGTCACTTTAATGAGTCCAAATCGGAGTTAATTATGTGCATTTCATGTCTTGATCCCAGTGATTCATTTGTCAAGTTTGATCACGAGAAAAAATTCCGTCTAGCTGAGTTATATTCACAAGATTTCCCTACGATTGATCTATACAATCTAAGACCACAACTTCGTACATACCACAATTATGTCTTGTCAGATCCTGCTTTCAATGGTCTTTGTGATATTGGAGCTCTTGCAAAGAAGATGTTTGAGCTGAAGTGTAACAACGATTTCTATTTGGTTTATCGACTTATTGTGTTAACATTGATCTTACCGGTCACAATAACTTATGTTGAAAAGGCTTTTGCCTGCATGAAAGATTATTAAGACTGATTTACGCAACACAATGAGAGATGATTTTCTTAATGATTGTTTTGTATGTTACATCGAGAAAGACGCTTTTATAAATATTGAAACTGAAACAATTTTGCAACGGTATCTGAGCATGACTACACAGAGATATCAATTATCTCATTCTTCTAGTAACTAAGTATCAAATTTATTTACTGTACATTACTATTAGTTAAAAAAAAGTACTGTATTTGTTTTCACTCTTTCTATTTGTTTGTATGATTTAATTTTTGTTTAAGTATGATTTGGCGTGTTGAAGGCGGATCAACCCCACAGCAAATCCTGCCTTTGCTGCTTACATATAAACATACAAATTTAATAGAGGCATGGGAAATGGACCTGATTTGTGAAGAGATGAAGCAGAATTTAGTAGCTTGTTAGTTCAAGATTTAGTCCCGTTGTTTATCGCCATTTCCACGATCAAAAACTGGATTTGCGGAGAGAAAATTTGCACGCAAAAATCTATATAAACTGATGAGGGTTTTTTCCCCTAATAAAGGAAAGGATTCTCAATTTTTAATTTTTTTTAAAATTTAAAATTTTATGTTTTTTTTTTCTCGATAATACTCCTATTTTGAATTTATTAACTTCAAAAGGGCGCAAACAAGAATTTTGCCGCTATTTCGCCATTGAGGTTGAGGTTTTTTCTGCTCATTCATCTGATCACCCCCTCTCAAAGAAAAAAGAACTCTACCATTAAACATTAGACCAGTATTTTCCCGAGAGCTGTTATACTAAATTTCTCAATCTGGGCAAAGTTTAACTCATGGCATCCGCTTCCACTCCTCTGGAAATAGTGGACGACGATGATGTAAGTTCAGTTCTGTTTCTATTTTACTAGTTGTGATTTCGAGGGAAATTGGCTTTATTTAATTTTGTTTGTGATGTATTAGGAGTTTGACTGGGAAGCAGCAGTGCATGAAATCGATGTGGCGTGCCAGGCTACTGCTGCGGGAAAATCCACCGCCGTTCCTAATTTAAGTTGTGAGCAAGAGATGATTATGAAGCCAGATCAAGAAATGCGGAAAAGGGGGAAATTTGACGTTAATTTCGGTTCTGTTTCTTCAACAAGGCAAACTACATTGGATAGATTTATTGGGGGTTCATCTCTTAATTCAAGGAAATTCGAGGAGAAGGCGAGGTTTTCTAATGGGTTATGTATGAATAATGATACTGGGAATAATATTGGGGACAAGTATGTTGGTGGTGTTGCTGAGTGTGAAGAAACTGAGAACCTTAATGCGTTTGTTAAAATTGACCTTGAGGCTGCCAAGACATGGATTTACCCTGGTAAGTTAGTTCTTCGAGTTTCTTTTATTTGTTTGTGTCAATTTGTGATTTTGATTGCTTGTCTGCACATATAAGTCCTTTAGTTTCAAGGGAGTTGAAGATAATGGGATGAGTGGTATATAGCATCCAGCTCAAAAATGTGTATGGCAGGAGCCTTTAATAGTGGCTTTATCTATCTTTATCTATATGAAGTTGGAATTTGCTGAAATGGTATCCTTTTTTTGTTCAAAAGGTCAAAACATCTATTCAATATCAAAAGACGGGCTGTCTATTTAGTGCATCATTCTAAGTGGAGTCTGTTTCAACTAAGTGTTGGAATCCTATGATAGATTATGGGTCCTTAGGGGGTTGTTTCACTAAGTATATTTGTGATAAGTGCGCTCATCTTGTAGCACTTATCCAACAAACCACCAGCAGAATTTCGTTAGCGCTTCAGATGTATTATGGCATTGATCAACTTCTGCTTTTCAAGAAATAGTTCATGAATTTGAAATTGATGTTAATTCATGTTCCCAGTTTCTTGTCACGAGCTCATTTTAAAATATTTCTACAAGTAAGAATTTCAGTGGGAGGTTCTTAACTTGCAAAATTTACTCATCTACTTGTTGTTTATGGCAGTGAATATCCCTTGTCGTGATTATCAGTTATCTATTACCAGGACTGCACTGTTTGCCAATACTTTAGTGGCATTGCCGACAGGACTTGGAAAAACTCTTATTGCTGCTGTTGTTATGTATAACTTCTTCAGATGGTTTCCTCAAGGTATTGTGATCCTGTTCTGTTGTAAAAATGAAGTGACATATGCAACTTAGTGAAATCAAAATTTATTGACAAACTCATAAACAACACAAAACTGTCAAAAGTATTTATGATATGTTCATGGAATAGCCATTGTCATATTATATATGATAAATAAGTTGGCAACCATGCTACTTTTTTCCTTTATTTGAAAATTTCACGTGTCCAGAAGTATTTGTTAAACAAAAATTCCCAACTCTCTTTTGCAGGAAAAATTGTTTTTGCAGCTCCTTCTCGACCACTAGTGATGCAACAAATAGAAGCTTGTCATAAAATTGTTGGAATTCCACAAGTAAGCTTATAATCACAACATTACTGAACTTACATTTTTTTTCCATGTTGGTACTTAATACTTAGAAAAAGTTGTTATTCAACTGATCTTAGGAATGGACTATTGATCTAACGGGACAAACAAGTCCTTCGAGAAGAGCAGAATTGTGGAAAGACAAACGAGTATTTTTTGTTACTCCACAAGTGTTAGAGAAGGATATACAGTCTGGTATGCTTCTCAACTTCTTGTGACATGATAGTGTAGAGCATTTGTAAAATTGGAAAATTTAATAATCTAGTGTCATATGTGGGAAATAGAAAATAATAAGAGTTCCTAAAGTTCTCATATGATTCACAATATATTTGTTGCTTAAAAGTTGTTTTATAATGTATATATTATAGGCAAACCAAAGCTTTAGAAAAATGCTCGAATTGGTTGGAAATTTTTTCCATTTTCTCCTGACAATAGCACACTCAAAACTATGATTTTGCTAAACCGTAATTTTTCATTATTCTTACTCCATGCCTCCATGGGCATGGGTGTTTCGTGGAAAGATAGCAAATTTAACTTGTTCTCTGATTCTAATTCCTTTAAATAACCATTCCAGATGCATTAATTTTTTGCTCGTTGGTTATGAAGGTGTCTTTCTAAAGAATTAAGCACTATGAGGATTTTTTGCTTTACTATTATATTAGTACGTTTCTTCCATTGAAAATTTCTTCACTAATTTGTTTTTGAAGGCTCTTGTTTGGTGAAGCATCTGGTGTGCCTGGTGATTGATGAGGCACATCGTGCTATGGGAAACTATTCCTACTGCACAGCAGTCCGAGAGGTATGCTTTCCTTCTTTCCTGTGTTCTTGAGTTATATATTTTCGGGAAGAGCACATTAAGTAGCAAGGGGAGAATTTTGATTCTATTAACATTATGGTTGATTCTCCATACATATACATCTACGTCTCCAATTCACATTGATTATTCAGCAAACTTTTGAAAAACAACAGGCTTATAATTATATGAATTTTAGTACATTCTAAACAGATGAATACCACTTCTTTTTTGACCTACTTATAAGTGGAGCACACGTGCAAGTATGTTGTTTCCAGTCTAACTTTGAACTTCACAAAAACTTGCTTGCTAATCATTTTTCTTGAAATAAAATGATATCATTACACTGATGTTGCAGTTGATGGATACTCCTGTCCAACTAAGAATATTAGCTTTGACTGCAACACCGGGATGTAAGTGTTACACAGGCTCACCAGAAAGATGATGTTGATTTGATATTCTGACTGCTCTTTTGAAATTATTGATATTGGTTTTAATTCAGCCAAACAGCAGACAATCCAGCATGTAATTGACAATCTTCAAATATCTACACTTGAATACCGAAATGAAAGTGATCCTGATGTACTTCCTTTTGTGCATGCGAGAAAGATTGAACTAATTCAGGTATTACATATATGATTAACTGCATTCTACTCTATGAAATACATATGAGAATATAAGAGGTTTTTTTTAGGTCGCTATGGGTGATAAAGCTGTTGAAATACATAATCTACTTTTGGAAGTTGGACGCCCATTTCTTGCCCGTCTTAACACATTTGGAGTTCTTCCAAAGAGAGACATACAAACAGTATGTTCCTGTATCCCATCATTCATACTTTAAGATTCATTAACATTTTTGTCTCTTTTGTAGCTTTTCATTCTAAATTTGTTGTATAAGACCGACTAGGCACCTCAAAGTATATACTATGGAACACTGTTTATTTATCTCTAAAGAGATATTTCTTCTTAATGAATTCATTTTATAGCACCTCACAACTCCCTTACCTGCTTCTTTGATAATGAAAGGTGACAATCATGCTCAGTTAACAATTGTATTTATATTCACCTTCAATCTCTTGTTTTTTTTTTTTTTTTTTGTTGTGTGTGAGTGTGTGTGTGTGTGTGTACTTGCTCATAGAATTTATCAACATGAAAATATCTTGATACAAATGACAATTGAGAAAGGTGCAGATAGTTTGGGGCTATTTTACCTGATTTTGTATGAGTTTTATGGATTACTGGTTTAGCTAGAGGTCATACTTGATATAGCTCAGAGGGTGTAGACAACACCATACATGGAAAGCATGAGGATAGCTCTAAAAAGGTTTATAATGATGAGTTTCTTACATGGTTTACAGAAGTCACCAGATTACTATCACCAAAGTCCATTCCACGTTAAATTAGGTCGACATTTGCTGCCCCTGACATGTACCTTCCTTCCTGAAACATTGATATACATATTTGTTTCTTAGTTTAGATATATCTAGATGCACCTATGTCTGGCAGTGAAGTCAGATGCTAGTTTCAGTTCTAGCTCATTATGGTAAATGCTTTCTCTTGATGATGTATTTGTGATTTACAGTTGAGCCCCTGTGATTTACTTAATTCACGGGACATGTTCCGCCAAAAGCCACCTCCGGACGTTCCTCCATCAAGGCTTGGTGAAATGGAAGGTTACTATGCAGCTCTCATTACATTGTTCCATGTCAGGAAATTGCTTTCAACCCATGGAATAAAGCCTGCATTTGAGATGCTTGAAGAAAAATTGATTAAAGGGTATGCCACTCTGAACCAGCAATTAAAGTTGTGATAATTATTTTTTTTATTCAACTATTGTTGATCAACAATAAGTATCCAGGTATTCCTTTTCGAAAATGAAAAATGGAAGTGTAAATTATGAAAGACAAAATTGTTTTCAGGTATTCCTGAATATATAGGCAGTTGAATACAATGTACTGTCTAATATTTGTTTTGCTGTGATGTCAGGATAAGTTAGTGATTAGATTCTAGATTATTTATTTGGGTAGTGCTTTGAAGTTGCCTATTATTCTAAGCTTTAGATAGTTCCATTACGCAGGTCATTTGCACGACTGCTGAGCAGAAATGAAGTTCTTCTGAAAGCAAAACTTCTAATGCAGCAAACAGTTTCCCATGGGGCCCCCAGCCCGAAATTAGCAAAAATGCTGGAAGTACTCATTGACCATTTCAGTATGTAGCATTATATTTTTACTTTCCCAATATGTGATCTATGTTTTGTCATAGAAACTTCTTTCTGTGGCATTGATCAACAAGTAGAGCTATTAGATGAAGATTGTAAACAGGACACAGCAATTTGTACAACCTTAAATTCTACTCATCATAATTGTGACAAAATCTATGTCTCAAGGTTAGATAGTGAGAACACAGAATCTGCTAGATAAACATGATATAGGTGAATGAATGTTTGTATAAAATAGATATTCTAATTTTATATAAAGTTCTAAAAAGAAAAAAGGACATAACTTGATTCAATCCTGTTGATGAATAGCGTCCTGGAAAAAAAGGACACAGCTTGATTCAGTTGGTTCATTCCCTGTGCCTTTAGTGATATCAAAATTTTGTTCATTGAAAAAGCACTGGAAAAAGTGCTTATATTACTTTAGCTCTCTTTGGTGGTACATCTAGCTCCCTGCCTATGCGTAATGTTCAATTTAGCTACTGGGGAGTTTGGGTACAATGTGCTGCCTAATACTTGTTGAAAATTGCTTGGTCTAGCTCTCCGTTTCTTGGGCTTCTGCTTTTATTCAGTATTTTGATTCATGTGGGAAGAAATGCTGTCCTATTCATGTTTACAAATTATGGTGCAGAAGTGAAAGATCCCAAAAATTCCAGGGTGATCATTTTCTCAAATTTTCGGGGTAGTGTCAGGTGATGCTGTTCAATTGGTGTTACATATGATTCTCAATCAGTCTGAAAATATTGGAAAAATGTTGTTTCTAACAGTAATGATTCATGTTCAGGGACATACTCAATGCACTCGCAAAAATTGGAGAATTTGTTAAAGCTACAGAGTTCATTGGACAAAGCTCCGGTGGGTTTATGAATTGTCCTTGCCTAATATTACTATTATGCCTTCCATATCGATGCACTTAAAATGTTAATCATCTCTTTAGACCTGTCATGGATATCTCTGTTAAAGACCTGATTTAACAGTTTAGGAGCCTATAAGAAAGTGAGTAAGAACTGTTGCAGCTTTCCTTGCCGATACGATCAAAGACTTTTCATAGTTTTAACTACCTTCTTACTTCAATCGCGCGTAAAAGTAGTAAATACACTTGCTTTGATAAACCCATCTCAATTCTCCTTAAATTGGGTTGGACATTAGCAGATTGGAGAAGATATCCAATAAAAAGGTTTTAATGGAAACTCAAGCTGGTCTCTAGTTATCCTTTTTGTGAGCAAAAAAAATGTGTTTTGGTTACAATCATGGATGACAGTCATAGATACTGAGGATGGCCTTTGCTTTCTGAAGGCTCAGTTTATGTATCCACAGGAGACATACTATATCCATTGACCAGCCCTCGTATCGAATTAGCCACTACCACTATCTTGGTAAATTTGTGGACTTGGTAAATACTTTGTGACATTGTTGTTCTACTCTGCAGGAAAAACCTCAAAAGGACAATCACAAAAAGTTCAACAAGCAGTTCTACAGGTAGTATTTTTTCGGGAAAATAGGGAAATATATCCCACTCTTTTACATATTAGGGGATTTTATCCCACTTTTTTGCTGTTAGGAAATTATATCCCACACTTCCATTCTGTTAGGGAATTTTGTCCCAAGTCGCTGACTAAGCCGTTAAGCGCCACGTGGCATTGATGTGGCACTGACTCACTGCCACACATTTGACATGTGGCATTTTTAATTATTTTTTTAATATTAATTTTTTTTAAATTTTTTTTTATTTCATAATTAATATATATATTTTTTTAAATTTCGTTTTTTAAAATATTTTAATAAAAAAATAATACTTAGAATAAATATAAAAATATTATTGAAAAAATAAGCATTAATTATTTAATTATAATATATTAAAATCTTATTAAAAACATCAGCTAACAGTTATTAAAAAATAAAATATATAAATAAAAAATACGTTAATTATAATATAAAATTATAAAAGAATAAAAATATTATTTAAAAATTAAATTAATTAATATTTAAAAATTGAAAAATGTCAATTTTTAAATAATATTTTTATATTTTTTATAATTAACGTATTTTTTATTTATATATTTTATTTTTTAATAGTTTTTAGCTGATGTTTTTTAATTATATTTTAATATATATATATATAGTGTATGTAAACATTAATTATTTTTCTTAAAAATTAAAATATTATTGAAAAACAAACGAATAAAAATGAAAATATATTTAATATTACATTATAATATATTAAAAAATAAAGTAAATAATCATTCAATGCCTAGAACTAATTTTATTTTTATCATCAATAATTTTTTCTACAGCTAACACTTGCTCAAAAATATTTATTAGTTTTATAAATACTTTCATTTAGTATTAATTTTTTATTTTAATGAGAATTAGGTTTTTTAATATATTATAATTAAATAATTAATGCTTATTTTTTTCAATAATATTTTTATTATTATTTAAAGTATTATTATTTTTATATTAAATAATTAATACAATATTTTTTATATATTTCATTTTTTATAAAATATTATAATTAAATAATTAATGCTTATTTTTTATAAAAATATTATAGATTAATTATGAAATTTTTAAAAAATATTTATTAATATTTTAGTTTTTTATTTTATAGATTAATATGAAAAACGAAATAATTTTTTCAATAATATTTTTATATTTATTTAAAATATTATTATTATTATTGAAATATTATAAAAATGAAATATATAAAAAATATATATTAATTGTGAAATAAAAAATTTAGAAAAAGTTAAATTAATATTAAAAAAATAATTTAAAATACCACGTGGCAAATATATGGCAGTGAGTCAGCGCCACATCAATGACACGTGGCACTTAACGGCTTAGTCAGCGACATGGGACAAAATTCCCTAACAGAATGAAAGTGTGGGATATAATTCCCCAACAGCAAAAAAGTGGGATAAAATTCCCTAATATGTAAAAGAGTGGGATATATTTCCCTATTTTCCCTATTTTTTCTGTTAGTTGTTTTCCATCCTCAGCGATTTATTTCACCCGTCTGTGTAGAAATTTCGGACAGGTGGCTACAATGTTATTGTTGCAACTTCAATTGGTGAAGAAGGTCTAGACATCATGGAAGTTGATCTTGTCATATGCTTTGATGCTAATGTCTCACCTTTAAGAATGATTCAGCGCATGGGGAGAACTGGTAGGAAGCATGAAGGGCGAGTTGATATCCTTTTATTCCTATTAGTGGTTCTGTAAGGATCCCATTTGCATTCATTATATGAAGATCTTGTTTGTTAAATCTAATTTACAAATGTGTTTTAATCCTTTCATTGGCGATTTCCCTAACAAGCTCACTAGTTTTAGCCTGTGAAGGGTCGGAACTGAAAGGATATATGCGAAAACAAGCAAGTGGCAAGTCTATTAAGAAACACATGATAAATGGTGGCATAGATAGCTTTAGGTTCCATGCAAGTCCAAGAATGGTACGCTTTCTCTGAATATTATATTTTGATTATCTGATATAAGCATGATAAATAAATCAAAAACCTTCACAGACACAGTTGATACCTAGGTCTATATCCTTTGCATTTGTAATTGCAGGTTCCCCATTTTCTCAAACCACAATTGGAATGTCGTGAGATGTCAATTGAAGAATATGTTCCTCGTGGTTTGAAAGTGAAGGAATCTGAGCCTATTCCAGTGCTTGCATACAAAAACAAATTAACTGATGCCGAGAAAGATTTACTTGCCAAGTATTTTGTTGCGACTCAAGAAAATGCTTGGAGGCCATCTCTTATTGCTTTTCCTCACTTCCAGGCATTTCCATCCCCTGCAAATGAAGTGTTGCATTCTTCTAGAACAGGGATACTAATAGATACCATGCAACATCTACAAGGCCTAACAGATACTCGTGACTGCAATTCCTCAGCAGAGGTTTGTTTAGTACCGCTCAATGGACTCATTTATCTACACTTGGCTATTCTTTCGTAATTATTTGAGTTACTATCTTGATTCAGGATGACGATATCTCAGATCCTTACTTGAGAGTTGAAGCGTTGGAGCCTCATGACAAAGTAATAGAAGGTAACAATTTGGCAAGAGAATAGGCCTTTACTGTCTGGGACATCCAGTTTGATTAATCTAGCAAATTTTGACTAATCTTTCCATTTTGTCGATTTACACACCGTTGAAATCTTAATGGGTGGTTGCTTTCACATCCACAATTTACTTGATCTATCTTGTACTAACGTCCCTTGTATAAAAATATGATTCCTCTTGTTGGAGGAAATTTGAGTATGCCTTCAGTGTAATTTGCTGCATGATTTAAGTTTAAACGAGGGAGTTTTTTTTTTTTTTTTTGGGGAAATGTTGTACACCAACTACTGTTTCCATAAATTTTCGGTTTCAGTCACCTTAAACATGTGCGGATTGAAGAGGTAAGATCATTGGGTTAAACATAATTTGCTTACTTTCTTTAGCATTCTGGTTCAATTTTACATGCTGTAATATACATCTTATCGCCCAATCTCCTTATGATTTGTAGTGAATCTTTACTATATGGAAGTGCCATAATGATCTAATTTCATATGGTTTTGTTGTTTGTATTGTTCTAATTCAGAGAGATATACTGATCCCGCAGAAGAAAAATTTAAAATAGAAGAAGGAACAGGTATAGAGCTTGAGGAGATGGCGAAAGATGTGCTTGTTGAAGACTCTCACAAACCAAAAACTTGGCTGCATACCTTCCTTTTTGGATCAGAATTCGTATCTGTTGATAATGCTGGAAATGTCTTGGTTTTATCATTACCTCAACTGCCTTTCGAGTCAAATTCTAAACGAACAAAAGTTAGCAATAATGCTTCTACTTATCATTTGGTGAACGACAGTGAAGACCTTGAAGAGAATCCTCCGCAACCTATGGATAATCATTCTTTGCACCCTAGATCCCTTGAAGTTAAGAATATGCATGAATTCAGTCTACAGAGCGTTGATGCAGAAAATGAGAAGTTTTCCATGGCCAAGGAAATTCACCATACCCCAGTTTCCAGCAGAAAGCAGCAAGAAACGGATATCTTTGACCAGGATCATGACGTTGCGCATGACAGTATGCTACCATCAGCTCATGAATCAGTCAATGATCTTAATGATTCTGAACTTAGTCCAAGACTTACAAATTTCATTAAAAGTGGAGTTGTTCCAGAATCTCCTATAAATGTTTCTGGTTTGTATACTTGGACACTTTTCGTTTATCATCCCTTGTATACATGTATCGATATCAATGCCTATGTCCACACTTCTGAACACAGGGACAGAGAACAGAGGTGGTTCTGCTAGTCCTGCTCATGCTACTTCTCCAGATCCTGAAACTGAGTGCTTCATCATAACTTCTTGGAAACATGACAACAAAGTTGATAATGGCAACATAGGGGAGATGGCTATCCTGTGTCTGATTGACAATGACATTCAAAAACCTGCACTAGATTGTAATGCAGATGCTTTGGGAGCACGCTCATCACCTAGTCCAGTCACCAGAGAAATGCAAACTCCTTCTGCTAAACTCTCAAACACAAGCGACAGCAAAGAGTGGCTTCTGGATTCTGGTGTCAAGCCTGAAACAGTTGAGCAGCAGTGCAAGTTCCGTAGGCTGCGCAAGCATGGAGATATCAACTGGAAAATTCCTACAGAAACCGGGAACCAAACTGGTCCGAGTAAAAAACTCAAGATTTCTCGGAGGGCTGACCATCAGAAACGAACTAAGCTTCTCAAAGGTTGTCTAATTTCTTTTTGTAAATGAACTAGTGGATTATCTTATGTGATACAGATCTCTCATGTCACTCTAATATGATCAGTTTATAAACTTTCTGGTGTTTTTTAAGGACTCAGATCAGTAATACTCATAGAAGCTTTTGAATAGTGCTAGAATTAATACATAAGCTTTCTTCTTGTGAGAACTAAATTCTTTCTGGTCCTGCCCCCCCTCCCCACTCTTGGAATCAGGTGAGAAGAAGCATTTAGGAAATGCTGCAGCGTACATTGAAGAAGAAGCAGAGTAAGTCCATCTTCTGAGGTTCATATTACATAAATGTCTTATTTTCTTCTGTTGAATGTTAAAATTTAAACAGAAAAATATTCCTCATGCCTGCTATTTCTCTGAATTGATTTAAGTAATTTGCTTGCTCATACTTTTTTTCTTTCACCCATTTAGGGTATCATCTGATGCTATGGAGTCCGATGAAGAGGAAGATGCTGAAGAAGGAAGTTCATACGAAGACAGCTTCATAGATGATGAGCTAAATCCTACATCATCGAATACTCAAGCTGGCACTAGTAGGCCTGATATGATGGCCATTTACAGGTTATCCATAAACCCAACATCCATCTATTGCATGAAATCCTCTCTATGGATCACTAATTACGCTTTCTCCTCAATTGTTAATTCCATATCTCAAGACTGTAGTATGTGTGTGTAGACTCACATTTTCTCTTGTCCATTTGTGGGGATGGGGAGAGATTTCAAATTAAAGGGTTTGGTTTATTCCTCCATTCACACGATAACTTAAAAAGTATTTTGTGCTATTGATGTGGCAGTTTGATCTTATATACATCCAATTGCAGGCGGTCTTTACTCACTCAATCTCCTCTACCCGGCTTGCCAACTAACTACAGTCCAGATTCTGCGGTTCAAAGCAGCAAAATGGATGAAAGTGGGAGCTCAACAGGAACAAAACACGGTGATTCTCCTCAAACTGGCTATGAACTATCTGCCAGGAACAACGAATCTGCAGGTGATGGTGTTCCCACAGGGATGTTCGAGACCAGGCTGGATAGCCGGAAAAGAAAATCGAGCTTCCACCAAAATCACTCACTACCAATGCTTAATTTAGACAAGGAGTTCAATTTACTCTCAGGAGCTGCACATGAAAACTCATCCATGCACAAACATGTAGAGAGGCCAGAGGAAAGCAGAGATATTTTCGATGATGACCAGTTTTTTGAAGGTATAGACCTTGATGCAGTTGAAGAAGAAGCTACCAAGCTGCTCAAACAAAAATCAGAGTGTGCAACACAGAAAACCACAGCTTTATCTGAAACTATTGAAGAAAATCTTGCCATTCTGGGATCTCCTTCGTTTGATCTGGGCATTTGATTTATAAAAATAAGTTGGTATGTAATTATTTATTTGGAATAGGCTGTGGAAAGTTTTAGAGAAGCGAAAGGATTCAATAGATCCAGGTGTACATGAGAATGCACTGTCAATTAACCTTCTGTTTTATTTTCTGGTAAATAATGAAATGCAATACAAAATTAAAAAATGAAATTGAGGTGAATGCTAAACTTTTCGTCAACACAATCAGTTAAATGATTTAACATTGCAAGGTGTCAACATAAATGTACATCAAATTCCGAATAAGAGCAAGCCACTACAATGAACAACTAACTATCAACCAAATCTACAGGGTAGAGGAAGAACAAACTGGACACATTACACCTTTTGAAAGAGTCAGAGCAGCTACTACAGAAACAACCTAAACTAGTGAGGCAAGATCGACATGGCTCGCCTTAAATCCAAGGACTCGAGTGCAGAATCAGGGAAGGGCTTCGTACCCGGCATCCACAACTTCCCTTCGTGGGGCAGTAATAGCTGTCGTTTCCCAGCTTCTTCTCCAGCATCAGCATCAGAAACTACTTCTTTCCTAGTCTTCACAAATTCGAAGAATTCAGCAACTTGACGAGCATACCTACACCAGCAGAGCAGCAGTGTCGCATGAAAAAAAATAAATGAATATATATGAGATGCAAAATCTTGCATGTTGACAGGGAAAGTGAACATACTCTTGCTTGGCTTCGATGTCTCTGCTGAAATCAATGTCTGGCTCACAGTCAAGAACCAAAGCAGGAATCTGTTCATTGCGAAAGTAAGGTAAGTGGAGAGATTACAGACGATGAGTGAGTTAAGCAGATGAGGATGAAGCACAATACCTTTTGGATGCTTGGGTGCATATGATCACCATCCAAATACAAAACCCGATCCTTTATCTTGGGATGCAAGGACCAATCAATGTCATTGGGCAGCTTGCTTACAGACAGCACTCCATGATTTCCACTTTGGAAAGGGAAAAGCCAACTTTCGTGTTTCTCATGCAAGTCATGTAGATAATCAAGAGAGACTCCACCCTCCTCTTCTCTCTTACGCATCATCATACGCTTATGACAAGTACCAGGACTTGCTCTAAGGTAGATAAAACCATCAGGAATAAGACCAGGCAAACTTGAAACAACAGGATCGAACCACGAGTCATAAATACTGATCTCCATTTCATTCATCCACTTCGCCTCATGAACAGCTCTCACAAAGACCTTGGTGTTAGAAGAATGATGAATGTGCATTAGTAAATATGAAATAGAATTATCCCAGCTTCTCAGTAGAAATAAGCTCAAGTTTTCTTCCAGTTTTAGCAAAACCTCATAAGACAAATTAGACAGCAAACTTATCCTTACTGCATTTATAGGTGCACAACCTCAAGTGAAGTAAAAGTAAAATTGATGACACTTATCTTACAAGTTTATGATGTTATAACACCACGGTAGGAGATAAGTGTTGCTAGATGTATTGAATAGAGTGGTTGAGGTCAAGAGATCGAATCCTTACCATTCTATCACTGAAAACACTCCTTTCCATCAGCCTGAGGGGCTTGACACCACCTGATGACTCCTTCTCCTGCATAACTCTCGTCACAAATACATAGTTCTGGAAGGTATAGGCATACCTCTCTGGCTCAGCATAAAAAGCATCCAATATGTTGAAGTGGTCTGGACCAACATTCTGCCACTTGTCGATTGGTTCAGGAACGATCTCCACAATATCTCTAAGCTCAAGTGTTTCATTAGCTATTCTCTGCAAAAACGTGGTCTTTCCAACACTGATGTTTCCTTCAACACACAGAGTGATACGCTTCTTTTGAGCTGGCCTCACATCACCCTCCTTCAGTTCCTCATCCACACTCTCCTTGATAAATGTTGTTATACTCTCAGCATGGTTCTTGTGTATGATACCAACTGAGCTCTGCAGGAACTCCACCATTCTCTCACTGGATTTCCCAAAAAACTGCACCACATTTACACAAGTTTAAGTCAATTATTTTAAATGCTGCAAGAAACTTTCATAACTAGCACGCTACTAGAAACATATTAATTCAGAAAGCACAAATCCAAAACATTGTTTGTGAACAAAAATAACATTACCGTACTAAAAATAAATCAACCTCAGGCCTGAACACCCAACAATTAAACCCCAAACTAATCCTGCACATCAACACCAACTGTCCAGCCATTAAACAAGAACACACTTCAATAACTATCCTTCTCATGTTCCCACCAACATTACTAAGCAAAAAGATGATATTTTGAATAAAATTTAACAAAGACCAAACTGCTCTGAAACTTCATGAATAAATACACACACAAAACAATGCAGTCTGATTCTTTATACCTTATCTTTGTAGAGCTGTTTGAGCTGCGCCACGCCCTCAAACCCCTTCTCCACCAGCTTCTTCAAATTCCTCGGTCCCACTCCAGGTATAGTCAGCAAATCCGGATTCACGGTGGCGGCACCGGCACCGGCACCGCTCCTCCTCCTTTGCACCCTTTTTACATTTTCATCATCATCCACTGCCTCATTCTCCGGCAACACCACTCCGTCACCGTTATCCGAACTTCGAGCGCACGTACCAAACCAAGCCCTGTACGGCGCACCTATGCCAAGATAATTACCTTCTTTAGAAACCACCCACGCCCTAGGCTTCATATTCTCAGAGTTTTCAGCGGAGTAAGCGCAGGGGCGACAAGCCACGGGGGACATTCGCACAAGGCCGAGACTCTGAGCAGCGGCGGCAGAGAATGGGTTCCGAGGGCGGTGCAGGGGGTGAGGGTAACGGAGGGCAGCGGTGGAAGAAGACATGATTCGGACAGATTTGGCAGGGGCGGAGAGGGTGAGAGAGGTAGAGGTGGAGAGAGTAAGGGGAACGTTAGGTGATAGAATAGGGGTTGTGGCAGAGGGGCTTCGGCGGAGCAGCTTCTGCATAACTATGGCGCATCTCAATGCACAGAGAGAGTGGAGTGGGAATTCAAGAAGCGTACGTACGTAGGAGGTTGGAGTGTTGGAGGAGAAGGGATAGTAGCGGGGTTTGGGCATTGAAGGGTTTTTGCCTTTTTCAGTAATAATAAATAATACTCCATATTGAAGATTTTTGAAAGCCCAAGAATCAAGATTATCATTTATCCAGGCAGGCTAAAAAAATAGTCCCTCAATCCGATTATTTGATCCATGTTTCCTTTTTGTATGTCCCATATATATGGTCCACTATCTAAATTTGGTATTGTTTTTTATATGAGTTTACAAAAATACCCTTGAACTATATTATAAATGACATACAATTAATAAGATCCATTATTGATAGTTATTATTAAATAAGGGTAATTCAGGAAGTTTGTTCAAATATTTAATACATTCATAAATAATTTTTGACATTCGTGCAAGATAAAATTGGACCAAATAATCGGGACGGAGGGAGTATACTATTACTATAAATTTGTAGAATATTAATCGAATTGATTTTATGAGCTGAGTAGTATTGATTAATTACAAAATGAGAATCATAGAAAATGAAATCTATATATATATTAAAACAATACCGGATGCAATTTATGGTAATATATAAGTTCATTAATTGTTCATTAATTCAACTACTTAGTTCATTAATTATGAGGTGAATAATTCTAAAATGTAGATTATATATTCTGATTTGATTAATTAATTAGATTAACGCTATATAAGGTAAATATTTTAATCATTAATGAATAATATATTTGATATAATATTAATAGTAAATTTAAGTGGTGAATACTCTTCCAAATTTAAATGATTATATTTCACGTTACAAAAGAGGAGGAAAGTAATAAACTAATATATATATTTATAGAACTAATTTATTCAATATCGACATTTTTCAATTCACTATCGAATTCAATAAACAAAAATATGGAAAGTGAATATGGATTAATGATATTAAAATTCATTGTTTCATATTTTATATTTGTGCACAAATTTATAAATTTAGGAAAGTTTGTATGGTACTTTTTATACAAACCTTACAAATGGATATACTTGATATCATTATAGACGTAAAATATTATATGTAAATTTAAATATCATCGTCAATAATAATAATAATAGAAATGAAAGTTTTGAAATCTATATTCAATAGGTATTAAACTTTGTATTAAAAAATAACAGATTCAATTAATTAATTGATTTTAAAAAATATTTTTATATTATATATAATAAACTTTTAAAAAATCGTAAGAGTTGGTGATTTTATTTTGGAGTAAAATTAGAGCATTTATGTTGTATATAATATATCCTTAAAAGTAGGTGAATAATTCTAAATGTAGATTATATATTCTGATTTGATTACTTAATTAGATTAACGCTATATAAGGTAAATATTTTAATCATTAATGAATAATATATTTGATATAATATTAATACCAAATTTAAATGATTATATTTCA
>JAPKLW010000018.1:584701-648590 GCA_026898455.1 Plectranthus barbatus | reverse complement strand
GTAAAATTAGAGCATTTATGTTGTATATAATATATCCTTAAAAGTAGAAATTTATCAAACATTATATTTATTCGCTAGAGAATATATTCTAAGAATAAATTTCCTAATTATGGAAAATGAGTTATGGCAATATCTTAAATATTACGTTACTATGCATAATTATGTTGTGCAAACCTCTATGGAATACTTAATGACACCATAAAATCTAGACATAAATAAATATTTATTATTTAATTTCATCCCTAAAAATACGGTAAAATTTTCATTTAAACTTATGTTCCACACTATAAATACTACACTGATTTCATCAAAACTATGAAAATTGATTCAAGCTTTCGGCTATTCATGAAAAGAATTGATTTACAAGGTATATATCATTTTTGCCTCATTAGTTGTTATTTTCGTCTTCTTTTTTTTTTTTGGACAATTGGTTCATATTCATTACTTAATTAATATTTTTGTTATTCATCATAGTTTCAGATTTTGGCTATTAAAAATATGAGATCGTGAATACCATATTAACACTATTTGTTTTAGTTTTTTGTAAATGATTGTTTGCCATTAATTTTATATAAGTTTTGTGCGATTATTGTATATTTGATTTATTTTTTGATTACTTGCAGATGATTTATGGGAGGAAAATCAATAGCAGATTGTAAAGACGAAGATTTTATTTTTTTTAGCTACAAAATCACCAATATTGTATCACAATGGATATAATTGAGTGTGTATTTGAATTAATAATGTTGTGTTGTAACATAAAATTATAGTTTCATATTTGTATGTGAAATTTATATTTTGAAGCTCTAATTAGTTAATCATATCTTTATTTTTGTATATAACAAATAATTAATCTCATTACCAATTGATATTATCATTCCATTATTTTTGTTTTATGTCATTATTAATCTCAATTGATAAATAAGTATGTTAAAATTTTCAATATTTTCTCATTTTATGTTAGGCTAATTATTTATTTCACTTATATATTAAAAATATATTTATTTATATTTCACAAAAATAGTAATCTATATATATATTAAAACAATACCGGAGGTTATTTATAGTAATTTTTAGTTGCATTAATTGATCATTAATGAACTATTTAGTTCATTAATTATAGGGTGAATAATTCTATACATTTATAATATATTATGATTTTGTTGTTTAATTAGCATAATTTCATATATGGCAAATATTGCAATCATTAATTAATAATCTATTTGATGTTTTATTAACAAACTTATAATTTTTATTGAAAAGATAATAATTAATTTAATCAATTAAAAACTTTAATAAAAAATAGAATATTCTTTAATTATAATTCCGTGATCCTTTTTAATATATTAAATATTATTTTAATAAATTCAATATTTATATCTATTACATGTCAAATATTTATATATTAAAAATTTTAAAATATTCAATTTGAATATTTTATTTAATTATCAAATAAGGTATAAATATATTGAAATTGATATCCTCAAATCTTTTGAGCCCCTTTTTTTTAGAAAAATTTTAAGGATTCACACAAATCATTTTTATATTTAGTTATTTTTAGTTAATATATACCAAATCTAGAAAAATATTCATTAGGAGATTATTTCTATTAACTATGGAAATAATATTATATTTATTAATTAATTAAGGAAATAATATTCTTCGGACTCAAATAAATTATTAAATATAATAATACAAAAAATAAATAAATATATCTCTCCAATTAATAATGGACGAAAATTTGTTAATGTGACATTATAAAAATAAGGAAAGAAATAATTGATAGCAAAGACAAATATTATGTTGATCTTAATTGATTAATTAGCATAAAATCATACTGTTAGATGTATATAAATACTTGATATATTAAACATTATAAATCATATTTTATTTTAGGTTCAATGTTAGTTAGATGAAGATTCCAGACATAAAAAAAAAATAGGGAAATGCAAAAGAAAGAGAGATAATATCTCTATGAAGAAAAACTCAACTCAATTGATTCTGATAATATTGTATAATGAGATTATGGAATGTGCATAATAGTTTGCTATTTTCTTCATGTATTCATTCTTATGAATTTGTCTTTTATCTTTTTCTTTGTCAGTTTAGTTTTTATGTGTTTTATGTAATGAGATACTATTTTATTATTTTTTGTTCAGATAATTTTGTTGTAATGAAATATGATTTTGTATAATGTAATTATTCAAAAATTTGTTGTTTTACGCTATTTAATAGGGTAAATAGGGGAAAATATCCTAAACTAATGACGTTTTCGGTAAAATACCCCAATTTATTTCGATAAGTTAAAAATACCCTAATCTTTACTTTCATTTATGAATTATACCTTGATCTATTGATATTTATTATAAATATCATTGACCTCAAATTGCAATGATAGAAGATTTGTATATAATCAAATTGTTATGAATTATTATAATACATTTTTTTTATAGGGATTGGACCCGATGAGAAAAGTTCTCTGTTAGAAAGTGAGAAAATTGCAATGATAGAATTATATTTACCAATACTTCATAAAATGCCATGTTGTTTGATTATGATTAGAGATATCAATCGGGCTGACCCACCGGTTCTCAGGTTAATCCTATCGGGTTGCGGGCTGACTTTTTATTAGGTAAATTTTTTTAAACCTAACCAAAACCCACCGATTTGCGGGCTGATCCGTCAGACTGACAAGAGTGGAAGAAGTAAGGGATTTCTCGATTTGGGGGTGACAGACTACTCACTGGGAGAGATAGAGGAAATTTTAGGAGACGAAAAAATTAGTTTTAGGAAATCAGGTGTATAATTAATTGGTGTAGTATGAAATAAAAAAAATACTAGAAATAGTGAATAATAAAATATATTATATATATCATTAAATAGTGTAGGACCTATGGGCAACCCGCAACCCGCTGGGATCAGCTTGTTTGGTCAAAAATAATTTCAGGTTGAATTTTTTTTACCTTAACTCGCATTTTAACCTATAGGATTTAGCATGTTCAGTCCGTAAGCTCATCGGGTTCAGCCCGTTCGATTAAAAATAATTTCGGGCTGAATTTTTTTACCCTACCCGCATTTTGACCCACCGGTTTCTAGCTAACCCATCAGTTTCGCGCTTAATTGACATCCCTAATTATGATTACCAAGTTTCTTGAAAACAAATGAATACTTCAAGTAATGTGGTAAATATAATCAAGTAACTTGGTAAACATAATCAAGTAACTTGGATTAAACGAATGAATGAAAATTGAAATATATGTGTTGATGTTACAATAGTCAACGAGAAAATATAAGTTTCGTAAAGAGGAATTCAAATAGTGACGTTATTTAGGTAAAAGAAAAACTTACAACACATGAAAATAGTACGATTTCATATTGAGCTACTATGAGGTATATGCACTATCGGGGATCAATATAATATTAGACAAGAGCTAACATAATTGAGATTATTACATGAGCCTCATAAATAATATCAATAAAGTGAAAAATTACCACCATATTATTATATTACAATTGAGTATAGTAAAAAGTTGATGAGAGAGTTAGATGGGTGTATAAATCTCCAACATATTTAAAGTAACAAGTCAAATTGCATGTCAAGGAGTTTGAGGTCCAAGTTTAATATGCATAAAAGTATGTATCCATCCATACACATGGTTAAATATTTATCCAATAATGTACAATAAAAACCTACATCACTACAACAAATATAATAGTTTGTTTTGGTTCTAAAAATTTGACAGAGAAAAAAAATGAAAGGCTAAAAGCTTTAGATTTTTAGTAATAAATTACTAAAAACTCCACACACTAATAAATAATAAATTATGAAATATAACTTATCAATATCAACAAAATAATATATATATATATATATATATATATATATATATATATATTTGATTTTCAAGAGAATAATGTATAAACATTGTTTTGAATTAGAAACTCATATAAGATTTACAAATAAAATTTAATAAATTAATAAAAGTAAATAAAATGGTTATCATTATAATATCGTATATAAAGAATATATTAATATTTATTATAAATATTATCATGCAATTTTATGATTTAGACGTTTATAAATATCTATTATTTCAATACAAATAATTAAAATTCCCACGCATCGCGTGGGGTGCAATACTAGTAGCATCTTAAACACAAACCAATGAACTCAAATAAGGATACAATTGTTTTACGTGGTTCACTCTTTCGAGCTACATCAACAGAAGTCAAACAGAAAATCTTTTATTACAATCACAAGGAGTAACACTCTCTCTCAATACTGCTTACAATCTCTCACTTTTTCTCTCGCTCCTTTTCAGCTCCCAAATTCCAGAAAATCAGAACGAAGAAGAAAACCTATTACAACAACTCTTTTAAACAAAATAATAATTGAGTCAATCGCAACATGAAACCTGTCATAATAACAACAAACTTAAAATTCAAATACACTTTCATTGTTAAAACATGCTTCTTCCGGCAGCAACTTAATCACGCAAATGGAACCAAATATCGAGCCCCCACAACAACAATATATTTAAACTCAACAAGTTGAACATCACCAAGCATGCAATCACACTCAACATTCTCCCTCCTCACTGCATTCCCCATCCTTCCACCACATAAGTTCCATCGTAGAACTCAACACTGACTATATAAGTCAGTGAACTCCCATGAGAGATAAGTAGTAGACAAATTTGTAATAAGGCACCATCTTAGTAAGCACATCTGCAACATTATGATGTGTGGATACCTTTTCCATGGAAATCTGACCCTTCACTAGAATATCACGAACAAAATGATAATGAACATCGATATGTTTAGATCGATCATGGAATACCAGATATTTAGTAAGTTGAAGGGCACTTAGGCAGTCACACTAAGTCTTCACTGAGTGTTTTACCACCCCTAACTCTTTCAAGATTCCTTTTAACCACATGGCTTCTTTAATGGCTTTTGTTATTGCCATGAATTTTGCCTCAGTTGTTGACAGAGCAACAACTGATTGAAGCTTGGATTTCCACGCTATAGCTGCTCCAAATAAATTGAACACATATCCTGTTTGTGACTTTCTAGTTACCACACTAACTGCAAAATCTGAATTAACATCACCAACTAGTGGATCATCCCTTCCTGTGGTTTTTCTGAAGATAAGACCAAGATGACAAGTACCTTTCAAGTACCTCAATATCCCAGTGAGAGTTTTCCAATGTGGCATACTTGGATTAGCCATAAATCTGCTAGTGAGACTAATGGAGAAAACAACATCTGGCCTGGTACAGAACATATCATACATGATGATGCCCACCAGACTTGCATGAGGGATTTGACACATCTTCTTCTTCTCATCTACTGTCTTTGGACTCATATGTTCACACAGTTTAGTATCCTGCCCCAGGGGAAATGCCAACTTCCTAACATTCTACATATTGAACCTCTCACTGACCTTCATAATCTAGTCTTTCTGATGAAGCATTAGAGTTCCAGACTTCCTGTCTCTCAAAATATTCATACCAAGTATCCTGCTTGCCTCCCCAAGGTCTTTCATATCAAAAGCCTTCTCCAAATCCAACTTTACTTGCACCATACTTGCCTACAAATAGCATATCATTAACATATAGTAAGAGATACGCCAAGCTTGAATTGTTCCCTTCTTTTAGGTAGACACACTTGTCAAACTCTGATCTGGTGAAGCCAATTCGCTGCATATGGGCATCAAACTTCTTATTCCATTACCTTTGGCTTTGCTTCAAGCCATAAATGGATTTGTTCAACCTGCACACCAAACTTTCTTTTCCTAGCTCTATGAATCCTGGAGGTTGATCCATGTATAGGTTCTCGTCTAAATCTCCATGCAAAAGAGCTGTTTTAACATCTAGTTGATGGAGTTATATATCTGATTCAACTACCAAAGCCAAGAGTATTTCGATGGAACTATGTTTAACAACAAGAGAAAACAATTCTGAAAATTCCACTCCATCTTTTTGAATGTAGCCCTTGGCTACCAACCTAGCTTTGATCTGATCATTGGAGGAATGGAATTCTCCAATTTCCTCTTAAACAACCACCTACAACCTATAGGCTTCTTATCTGATGGCTGATAAGCTCGTTTTTCTAGTCTCTTATCACATTGTTTCTCTTTTCTTTTATGCATTTTAGTTTATTTTCTTGAATAAATTGAGCATGAGTATATATTAGAGTGTATTATGCTTGTCATGGTAAGAATTTGCAGGTTTTAGGCCAAATCCAATGGATACCCGTACCGAAAGCAGCAGATGTTCAAAGAAACAGTCACGACTTCTTCCACAGATGGAATCTGAGCTAATGGAGCATGGAATTTGAAATATCTTTGAATTAGCTTTCCAACGCAACTGGAATTGGGTCAATCGGAGTTTGGGAGTGAAAGTTATGGCCAAAACCGTGAGACTGCGTAGAAGGGTCGAAAGTGGCGAAATTGGTCTCTGTTTCGACCGAGTTGAAGGCTATCTTGACCGGGGCAGATCCATCTCGGTCGAGGCAATGTTCATCTCGACCGTGGCGAGCTGTTTTGGCGAAATTCTGGGAGTTTTTCACATATTTTGGTCGAGAATTGCTTAGGATTCAAGTTACGCATCAATTTGGAAGAAATGAAGACCCCAAAAGGGAAGTTTCAACCAAGAAAATCATTCATTTTGAAGCCATCAATTCAAGAAGGAAATTCCTACCATCCAATGCCTCAACCCTATTACTATATAAACTCTTGAATAGCTCAGAATTAGGGTTGTCAAGTCCCTTTTTCAGTTCTCATTCAGTTGTTCTTTTGGTTCTTTTCAGTTGTTAATTTTTACATAAATTTTCTGTTTTCACTTTAAGTTTTTTAGAATTCCTCTTTAATTTTTATTTAGTTTTAATTCAATCTTTATTTTTCCCTGCAATGTTTATTTTCAATATGTTAGGCTAGAACCCTAAACAGGTTCTAGGGTTTCTCCATCTGTGATGCATGTTTTGATTCAATAATTCAAACCCTCTAAATTGGTTTAAATCCTATGTTTTGTTTTAAGTCTATTCTCATCGAAGAATCGAGAGATGAAGATTGAGGTAGGTTTCAGTTATTAATCGAAGGACCGAGAGGTGAAGGTTAGTAATAGGAAGTTAGGATTTAATACGTTTGATTTTCTATCCGACCAAGAAGAATTCAATTGTAGGAAAAATCTAATCTTTATTGAAATTAATTAACTTTGTGTGTTTGAGAACGAGAGGAGATAACCACTAGTTAATAATTTAGGATTTAATTGCCTGACCAAGGAATTGATTCCACCTTATCAGATTTTCCACCAAAATTATATTTTCTGGGTTTGAATATTTGTTTCTTGCATGTTGATCAGATTGGTAGATTTCCCTAGAATCTGTGTTTTTTAATATTTGAATTTTTTCTCTTTAATTATTTTTCTTGAAAAACCCAAAACTCTAAAATTGATTTGCCCAAACAAAGGTTTTGAAAACTATATTCAGTACATGATTCTCCTTCGTTGCACTATCCTTGTGGGTTCGACAACCTTCGGGTTCTATAAATGTATTTGCCCTTTGCTATAATTTATATGCAGATTTAGCATCGATCAATGGCCTCTTGTCAAGAATCCATGTCTGGTTCTTCTTTAAGAAATGAATTTCATGATTCATAGCTTCCAACCATAAGTCCCCCTCACTGGACTTGCAAGCTTCTTCATAATCTTTGGTTCAGCTCCAAAGAGTTTTTCAGCAATATTTAAACTAAAAAACACAACATTTGCTTTACTAAATCTGTTGGGGGGATGAATCTCCCTCCTGGCCCTATCCCTAGCCAGCAAATAATCACTCAAGGGGTGTGATTGTGAAGCAGATTCTTCTTTTTCAGAAACTGGTTGATGTGCTCTTCTTCTTCATCTGATTTTACTGGGGTGATTACTTGAGGATTTGACCTCTCAGAAGCTTCAGGATGTAATAAATAATATCATTTGCCTTCCAACCAAGGCATAACAACCTCATTAAATACAACTTCTCTGCTGATAATGACCTTCTTCTCATTAGGTTCTACACACTACATCCTATAACCTTTAGTACATTGTGGATACCCCAGCAAGATACATTTTAAAGCTCTGGGCTCAAGCTTATCTTGCTTGACATGAGCATATGCTTGGCATCCAAAAGGTTTAAGATGAGCATAGCTGGGAGGGGATTTGAACCACAACTCATACGGCGTTTTATAGTTTAAGGTTTAAGATGTTTGGCATCCAAAAAGCTTACGACCATTGCAGACTTCGTACGGGGTTTTATGATGGAGACTGTTGATAGCGCTTCTATTCTGAGTATAGCACACCGTCATGTAGCCTTCTCCCCAGGAGCCTTCTCTTAAATCAGCTTCAGCAAGCATAGTCATGACTGCCTCCTTGAGTGTTCTATTTCTCCGTTCGGCAAGACCATTCTGCTGGGGCGTTCTTGGAGCTGCCTTCTCATGAGCAATGCCAACATTAGCACAAAAATCCATCAGAGGACCATTGCAAAACTCAGTCCCGTTGTCAGATCTGAATCTTTTCACGGTAACTCCCTTGTTATTTTGCACTAGAAGAATGAGCCCTGGAAGTTGAATCTTCACTTCGTCCTTGCTCTTCAGCAGCCTTACCCATGTGTATCTCGAGTAGTCATCTACCACAACGAGAGTGAACCTTTTTCCTCCAATGGTAGGTGACTTAACTGGTCCGAAAAGATCCATATGAAGTAGTTTGAGGATCCTGCCTGTGCTTGCTGTGATGGTTTGATTCTTGAATGAAGCTCTGGTTTGCTTTCCCATCTTACATGCTCTGCAGACACCTTCTTCCTTCTTAAAACTGACTTGTGGTAGGCCTTCCACAGGCTTGTGTTTGGCTAGGTGTCTGATTGATTGGAAATTCAGATGTCTAAGTCTCTTATGCCATAGCCAGTTGACTCCTTCTTGGGATGAGCTTGTTGCGACAAGACACGTCCCACTCTCCCAATCCACAAAATAGAGACTCCCTTTTTTTACAGCTTTCAACACAGTCTCTTTGGAGTCTTTGTCGTTGATCAAACAATCTTCTTCAGCAAAAATCACCTCATATCCAGAATGGATAAGCTCACTGACACTCAGCAAGTTGTAGTTGAGGTTGGTGACTAAGGATATGCCGTCGATGGTGATTCCATTGCACTCTAAGCATCATTTGTCGATTACTCTTCCTTTTTGAGTCATGTTCAAAACTGACTATTGGTCCTCTTGACATCTTCAGTTTTGTAAGCAGATTTCTCTCTCCGGTCATGTGGGTTGAACATTCACTGTCCAAAATTCATGCTCTCTTCTTATTTTCGAGCTGACTTTGGTGACCCTGTACCTGCAAAATAGATAAGGTTAGACAAAAGGTACCCGTGTTTCTGCGGGTCCTACAGGGTTAGTCTTATGGATCCATCATTTGGGAATCCATACTTGTTTCACCTTAAATCTAGGTGTCACAACTTCCTCTCCCTTTCTCTTCCTCTTTAGATAATTTATGCTATTTCTATGCATGTTTGAAGAAATGGAGTGGGTGTGTGAAACCTTGCCAGAAACTAGGGCTGGCAATTTCTGACACGACACGTAACACGATACGAACACGTACGATAAAAGCGAGCACGAACACGACACGAACCTGTTAAGCTCAAACACGAACACGACACGAACCCGTTAAGCTCAAACACGATAATGACCCGACACGAAAATGACCCGACACGATAAAAATTAACCTTACTAAAATTGTTAGTTTTACACTTGGGACAAAAAAAATATAATATGACACGATAACACGACACAAACACGCACGATAACGATGAGCACGAACACGACACGAACCTGTTAAGCTCAGACATGAACCCAACACGAACCCGTTAAGCTCAAACACGATAATGACACGACACGATAAGACACGACACGATAACGACCCAACACGCACGAATTGCCAGCCATACCAGAAACTAAGTTTCTTGAAACTGAGTTTCTAGGAACTGACTTTCTAGGAACTGACTTCCTAGAAACTGACTTTCTTGAAACTGAGTTTTGGTTTGGTTCTCGGAAACCTAGTCCGGAGTGTATAGTGTTCCTAGTCCTAAAAGTAGAAACGAGATTGTACTCAAACCTCATATAGGTGTTTTTCCTATACGGATAAGTTCTCTTCTCATACGAATTATGAGTAGGGAACCTCGGATTTCCAGAATCCGGAAATGAAACCGACTTTCTATAAAGTTCAGTTCTAGCTGTTGAAGTGGGTTTCCTTGCATTAGGAACATTCTGCTTCACCCACTTCTTCGGCATAGCTGGCTTCCTCTCAAGATTATTCGACTTAACGGTCAAATCCTTCTTAGGCTTGGGTACTGGAGTCAGTTTTGAAACTGACTTTCCCCTTCTATCCTGATTGGCCACTAAGGAGTCTTTGTCCATATTGACTACTCCTTTACCTAACAGCTTAACTTCTAACCTAGAATCCTTCTTAAAGTGATGATTAGAAATATTTCTAGTTTCAGAATTTGATGCATGATTGCTCAAAATATTTTCTGAAAAACCTAGACCTGACTTGTCAGATGGATCTTTTTTTAAACTTAGAGCTTATGAAACTTTGCTAGCGCTAGAATAAAATGAACAAATAAGCTTTTGATCACTAGAAATTTTCAGTTTTTGAGAGTCAGAGAGTCGTTGTTAGCACCAACGCTAGATTCTTGGAGGACGAGTATGTGAGAAATCACAAGTCAAAGAGTGATATCTTTCTTCAAGAAATTGAAAACGAGAATACAATTCCATGGGAAGGGGAACGTGCAAATGTGAGTGCACCTGTGAGAAGTACAGCACCACCGGCGCGTTCTTCAGTGCAAGGTGCAGAACCGCAAGTTACTGCACCTACTGCTGACACAACACTGATGCCTCGTCGCAATGGGAGAGTTATTTTCCAGCCGGAAAGGTATATGTTCGTGGGTGAGTCTTCGGACTTGAGCCCAGAAGACGGACATGAGGACTCTGACCCGCTGACTTACGAAGAGGCAGTGCAAGACAAGGATGTTGTAAAATGGCATGTCGCCATGGATTTTGAAATTGAATCCATAACTGCTATGGATGTATACCAGAAAGCTGAGCTGCCGGATGGCTTTCGAGCCATAGGGTGCAAGTGGGTATACAAGAGAAAGAAAGGGGCAGATGGAAAAATTACAGCTTTTAAAGCCAGGCTGGTGGCAAATGGTTATAGTCAGAAAGAGGGCATAGACTATGACGAAACCTTTTCACCCGTAGTCATGCTCAAATCCATCCAGATACTCCTTGCCATAGCTGAGCATATGGACCTCGAGATTCGGCAGATGGATGTCAAAACCGCTTTCCTAAACGATTACCTTGAAGAAGGTAGGGACATCTATATGCAGCAACCTGAGGGTTACATACGCAAGGGCGAAGAACATCTTGTCTGGAAGCTTAAGAAGTCCTTGTACGGACTGAAGCAAGTTTCGAGGTCGTGGAACTTACGTTTCAATGATGTGATCAAATCTTATGGATTTTCACAGTTGGAGAACGAAAGTTGTGTTTACCGACTTTGTGTCAGTGGGAGCGTGGTTTTCCTTGCACTATATGTGGACGACATACTTCTATTTGGAAACAACGAGAGAGTGATATCGGAAATCAAGAGCTGGTTATCCGAGCAGTTCCAAATGAAGATTTGGAAGAAGCTGGGTATATCCTTGGGATTAAGATCTTACGAGATCGTAAGAGAAGGATGTTAAGCTTATCCAAGGCATCCTATGTTGATACTGTGATAGCCCGGTTCAGCATGCAACTCACCAAGAAAGGCTTGATACCTTTCAGACATGGCGTTCATCTTTCTAAAGGGCAGTGTCCTGAGACACAGCGGGAGAAAGATGAGATGAGCCTTGTACCATACGCCTTTGCGGTGGGTAGCCTCATGTATGCGATGTTGTGATCCAGGACAGATATCTGTTATGTCGTTGGCAAGGTAGCTAGATATCAGTCTAACCCTGGACAGGCGCATTGGACTGCAGTAAAGCACATCCTCAGGTATTTGAAGAGAACTAGGAATTACTGCCTAGTTTATCAAAGTGAGGATTTGTGTCCTGTGGGTTATACAGATTCGGATTTCCAAGAGGACCAGGATGAGAAGAAATCGACCTCAGGTTATGTGTTTACCTTGGGAGGTGGGGCTGTATCTTGGAGGAGCGCAAAGCAGAAATGCATTGCTGACTCCTTCATGGAGGCGGAATATGCTGCCGCCTCCGAAGCTTCGAAAGAAGGGGTATGGCTCTGAAACTACCTTTTAGAGTTGGGTGTGATTCCGAGCTTGCCGAAGAGCATCACAATCTATTGTGATAACTCTGGTGCAGTGGCAAACTCGAAGGAACCACGGACCACAAGACAAGCAAACACATAGAGAAGAAGTACCATATCATACGAGAAATCGTATCGACGGGCGATGTGCTGATCAAGAAGATTAACACTAAGGACAACCTATGTTGGTCCCGGATATCAGGGTATACTTTGGCAGCGGAAAAAACGTAAGTTCGTTTCTTGCACTCTGCTGGTTACACAGCTGACTGGGACCTTGTCAGCTGGTAAGTCAACTGGCAACTGAGTATTCAGCTGACTGGCAACTGGCTGGTCAGCTGATGACTCAGGACTTAGAAAATTTTAGAGTCGAGTTTGCACAGTTATAAACTGGTTTCAGTTATACTCCAGCACTTGGGTGCTGGGTTTTAAATCAGTAAGTAAATGCTGAAAGCAGTAAATAACAAGGATATTTTATAGTGGTTCGATCAACTGATCTACGTCCACTCTCCAGTCGAAGCACTGGAAATTCACTAAAGAGAGTAATCCGGTACAAGATTTCCTACGATCTATTTCCAGCTGGTAGATGCCTTGTCTACCAGTCCACTAGATCAACCGCTCCCGGGTCTTGTCCTTCTTCAACTCTTGTCAGCTGGATGGAGTGCGAGCACGTCACTTTAACCTCCACCGGTACCACTGACGACGTGGGTGTTTAGTTCTCCCAAGAACTTGACTCTTGCTGGCGGCAAAACTGCCCGTAATAACTCTGGAGCTGGCTGGCTCAAGAGCTGCTATGTTCTTCCTCGGAATGAGAAAGAACACCAAATGAGATCAATAACTCACAAGCTAGAAGCTTGGAGTCTCGTGTTCAAATGATTGACACACGGAATAGCTTTAAGAAAAGCCTCGAAAGTTTGCTTATACGCTGATATGAATGCGTTTGAGCTTTCGGTAGTTCAGGAATGGCTAAGAGTGGGCAAGAGTAGCTAAGAGTATTGAATGCTGTTGGATCTCACGTATTTATAGACGTGAGATTCAGATTCAAATACTAGCCGTTTGGACACATCCGGAAAAGTCTCTGTCCTCGCATGTCCTTCTGCAGGCGGCAGGTAGGAATTTCCGGAAAGCGCCATACCTTTGATCGCTTTATCTGACACAGATCTCTTTGTGTCAGAACGACTCTATTCGTCAGTACGAGGAATCGGAACTGGTGTCTTGAACTGATAGACTTTAAGGCATCCTCCTTAAAGTTATACACTGTCAGTTACTTCCTCAGACGAATCTTCTTTTTGTCTCTAAGTCTTCGGGAGAGCGAATCTTCAATTCTGTTGATAACCTCCGACTGGTAGATCATACTGGTGATCTTTGTGCTGGCAGTCTCTGCTGGTGACTTTCCTTAGCACAATCAAGGTCTACCAATTCGTCTGATGTTATCTCTTGAAATCTCCCGTGACTGGTGGCTTCACCGCTGGAGAATAGTGTCAGCCAGAACACATATTCTGCTGGTAGATCTGTCAGCCTCCTGCTGATGAAATCTTCCCACTGGTGAACAGTAGCCAGTCGATAGCTCAACTCTATGCTGATGAACAGTGTCAGCATGAGTCTTCGTCAGCCGCTTGCTGGTGAGACTTCTCTCAACTGGTAAGCACATCTCATGCTGGTGAACAGTAGCCAGCATGAGTCTTGATCAGCTGCGACTTACAACTCAAAATACCTATACAGGACTTTACATTTGAGACTAGAGCTATTCTAGAGACAAACTGACGCTGGTTGGACTTAGGATTTGATCCACCAAAACACCAAACTAGAATCTAAGCAAGTAGCTACTGGGGAAGGGAAACTTAGCCAAATTTCCCAACAACCTAGCTGATCCATTTACAATGATCTTGCCACAGAAGGTTTACGGAAGACATATTCGTGGACTAGGTCTGAGGTGGATGTCTACCACTGGTAGTGGTTGATGTAATAGCTAGACTAGATAGACGCACTGTATACTCTGTAATAGCTATTGTAATGCTTTGAGTATAAGTGGGAGATTGTTGGGTTTTGTATACAGAAAGCATTTATTACAATGAGTATACAATTGACTTTTCTCCTATCTGTTAAACAAACTCACATGCATGTAACAATGGTATCCTCATGTCTCACTGATAGGGATGATCATACGGCGTGTTGTAGATCGCAGAAGACAGTATGATCACTTGACCTAGTGAGACATAAATATTATCACAGCCGAGACAGGGTTGAGGATACGCTTGTCCGGATGGCTGCAACATAGTCGGAAGAAGTAATTTGTCTTGGTTACTTGATATGCTGGTACGCAAGGGTGGCGTATTGATAGGACCGCATAGAGATGTACTTGTCTATCTGACATCAGCAAGTACAATATCTCGTTCTTGATTGAGTCCAAATCCTAACAAAGGTTCAGGGGTATGCACGGGTTGACTGTTGTTTTGACTTGCCATGGTGGAGAGCCTAAGTAATGTGCTCGTATATCCGCATCTTGGGTTGCAGCGGTTCGTGTAGTACAGCCTGAGACTAGAGTTAGGTAACCATATCCGAGTAATAGGATGGGGACATTCCATGAGGAGCTCAATAATATTCATCGTGCCAAAGTCCTGCAGGCTGATTAAGTTCAGGCACGAGTGATAAGGTTTGAGTGGTACTGCTCAGGAATATAAGATATTAATTAATTGTAGATAGAGCTTGTCAGAAGCTCTGATTAATTAATGAATGTCCGGTAACCTTAAATATGGGGATTCTCAATTAATGCAGCCCGTTCTCACAACGTGGTAATAAAGGGGTAGGTCAGTATTAATTCTGTGGTGACAAAGAATTAATATTAATTAATTAATTATGTCATGGGTTGTAGACATGAGAATTAATTAATTAATAGGCCCACTTTATTATTTGCATTAGGTCCCAGGTCTGGCCCAATTAAATATGCTGATCGGAGCCCAGTAGCCCATTAGGGATAAAACCCTAGGTCTGTAAATAGACCCATGGCCATTGAATCCAGCTGAAAACGAACTCTATCGTCATTCGTCCACTTTGCATAAGGTTTCTCCACTATCTCCTGACCCCCTGCTCTTCCGAGCTGAGTATTCACTTTGGTGATCTTTAGCGGTCCGGTAGATAGAACCTCACCCATCTCTGGGTGGACATTCTCCAGCATTATCAACGAGCGCTTCTTCCATATCTCAAAGTTTTCTGATGAGTACTATGGAAGCTTTGTAATCTCTGTCATTTTTGCGTATCTAAGCTTAAATACACACAAACACAAACAGAGTGCAAAGAACAGAGATCTGGTCCTAAGGGACTTAACACAACCTTGGTCTTTAGGAAACTTGGCGCGTGATACCACTTGTTGGTCCCTAAATAAGAGTGCAAATATGTGCATCGGAAGGTTTGTATATGCAGCGGAAGCAAAAGTAAATAAACTTGCACTTGTTCAGAAAAACAGAGGTTACTCAGTTTAGTGTGTAAGAAGAGTTAAGCTTATGTCTGCCGTTGTTAAGTCAGTTTCACAGAGTATACACTTCAATACTTGGACAAGTATTGAATGTTTCAAAAGTTAGTTTGCGAAACTAAGCAAGACAGAAATATAAATAAAGCAGTAAAGAACACATGATATTTATAGTGGTTCGAATCTAAATATCCTACACCCACTCTTCAGACCCAAGGTCCAGATAATTCACTAAGTAAGTACAAGGTTCCTTACGATCTATACACAGCCCGTCGGTGCCTCCGTCCTTCGGTCAGTTGTGGCACTCGCCTAGGAACTCCTTGTAGGCTTAGTCTTCAAGTTGAAGTGAGGACGACACCCCGCAACCTTCTTCCTGGTGGTTGGATGTTTGATGTTCTTCCCAGAACTAAGTTTGTTGGCATACGCCCGTGAGAATCAGTATCCCAGAGTAGGAAACTGACTGCTATGAATATATTTTGTAAAGATATATTCACCAAAAAAAGCTTCAGCCTGAGAGCTTCAGCCTCATGCTAGGAGAAGATAGCATGGAGTAATAACTTAAGTCAGAGATTCAAGTCTCGTGCTAAAAAACACGGAAACTCAGAGAATTTTAGTAGAGAGATGACTTAGATAAATGCCTTTTGTCGTGTAAGGATTCTCAGAAATTGTAACCGTTTAAGGTTGAAGTGTAGTCCTATTTATAGAGAACTTCCTTCGGCATTTTGAATTTCTGCCTATTAGACACATAAATCCAGACGTTAGACTCATGGAAGATGTTGTCCAATCGTAACCCATGTCGTAGGTCTGCTTCTGCTCTGCTCTACTATGTCAGTGTACCATACACTAACTTTGTGTCAGACTAAATTTCTGTCTGAGTAAACCAAGTTTTGGATAACCTAGTATTGACTTTCACTTGGGCATGAATATGCCGAAGTCTGACCGAGCTTTAATATCTTTCGAATAGCTCGTGCTTTAAAGGTAGAGGCTTTATACTGACTTCCCAAGGTCAGCATAGCTAGCCCTCATACTGACTATGGATAGTCAGTATGGTTGACCCTCATACTGGTGGCCCCACAGTAAGTATAGAAAACACCCTCATACTGACTTCTCCTCGTCAGTATGGAAAACCTTCGTACTGACTTCTCCTAGTCAGTACGGGAAAGCCCTCATACGGACTTCTCCCAGTCAGTATGGAAAACCCTATACTGAGTACCCAAACTCAGTTTTGGTCAATGCTATACTTGGTGTAAAACCAAGTTTTAAGGCGTGCAGTTCTTCAATTCTCGAGCATCTCCTTTGCTCGTTCTTCAGCCTAAGTTCTATTACAACTAGATTGATCTTATACAAGGATTACAGTGTGTAGAACTCTAGAAACTGAAAAACTGACTAAGATAACTTTTACAACTAAGGAATGATTTTTCTAATAAAAATCTAACAGAGGTTGATGCCAAGTTTGATTAAGTCAAGTTTATAGCTAATCACAAGTAATGTATTGATGTGGTTATTTTAAGTGTGAAATGTTGGAGTTGAATCACTAGAAATCTTTGTTTTATGTGTTTCACAAATACTATATTTTTTATTAATGCATTTATTTGGTATTATTGTTTGAATATTTTAGTGATTGATTAGTTGGATTAATGAACATAAGTTTCATGATTAATACAAATTACACTAAAACCTTGTCAGTTGACATATTAAAAACTTGCATTATCTACTATTAAAATTTACATTATTCAGAAAATCTAAAATAAAATTAACATATATTACATGGTTTACAAAAACTACATAAACAACAATTCAGTATTAATTGCATAAAAAAGTTACAACAAACAACTTTTAAAATGTGAAATAATTAAAGTAATACATAGTAGTAATTTTTTAAAAATATACTAATTCTTATAACATTAATTATGAAAATACAACTAAACACAAAAAAAAACTTTTAACATTATATATGAAATCAAGTTAACAGTTTGCATAATAAAAGTATATTAATCAAGAACTAGTAAGTTTTATTACATTAATTCTGAAAACATAACTATAGCTCAAAGGAAAAGTTAATCATTATATATGAAATTGAATAACAACAAATTAAATTGAACTTTAAGGTTTCTTATGTTCTCATAATTTAGCGCATCGTGGTTTATTATTTCTTTGCACTTAGCACAACAAGGGTTTTTTATGCATCTTTATAGGCTTGAACACTGCATGTTTCCAAGCTTTGACAATGCAGCTTCATTTGAAGGGGAAAAAAAAAAACTAAAAACAACTGAAATTTGTATACAACAATACCTTCATTAGTTGGACTCACGATTTATAGGTAAGTTCCTACAATGAAAAACACCACTAAATTAAACTTTATGTTTCCTTGACCTTTCCACAATTTCTCGCATCTTGGTTTGCTATTTCTTTGCACTTAGCACAACAAACTAGTAGCAAACATAACAGGTTTTCCGCGATTGTCCTTGCCAGTAAAAGGAAAAAATTATACAATGCTCGAAAAAAGTTTAATAATGCAACTAAATATATAGTAGACTGCAACGTTAACCTACTAGATAATGCAGTTTTTTCATCATATTTTTTATTTCTACTTATGCATATATTTACAGTAGTACAACAACATTAAAATAGATTTACGGTTTAGTAATACATATTTTTAGGCGTGTAAACTGCATGTTTGCACTTTGCATGCGTCTATAATGCAACTTCGTACATAAGAAAAAATCAATGAAACCGAGTTACAATTCCAATACAACAATACCTTCATCAGTTGAATTAAAGATTGTGCCAAAAATGAAAAACAACACTAACGTAAACAACTCCACCAACAAATAAACCCTGAACACAAAAAAATGTTGGATTAAGTGAAGATCTTATATCACTTGCAAACAACGACGATCAATGCGTCCGATTCTCTATCGCGTCGCTAATAAATCTCCAAAAAAGAGAGGAGCGATCAATCTTATCAATAGAAAAATCTCCAGAAATGAGAACTTCGATCAATTTTGTTGATAATTTTGTTTGTCAATAATAAGGATGGTATAGGATATTGTGTCCAGATGAAGATACACATAATAAATATGATTTAGTGTATCAAATTCCTAACGTGATTTGTGAGAATTAGTTTGGAAATAATCTAATTCTGAAATGAAAAATACAAAAAAAAAAAAACTCTTTGATCAATTAATTAAATATTAATTTATGTAATAAAATATATTGAAAAATTAAATTTGGACCACTGGTATTTTAAAATCAAAAGTCAAGATTCATTCTTTTGTCCTATCTAAAACTCACTTGTAGTATGAATACACCTTTGTTGGGTATCAGGCCCTGCTGACCCGTTCCGGCCTGTTACTCTAGGTCTCCGACCTAGTCCTGACTGGACTAAGGTTCCACGACCGGATCTACACCGGCCTTCAAGCTTGGACCTTCTCGAGCGTGTCTTCGGTCTTGGATCTCCGACTCAGTGCACCCACGCCTCGCCAAGAACGAAGGGTCAATAGTAATGGCTCAAAACTCACCTCTTGTGAGTCCCTGCCATCCTCCGGCCACAAGTAGGATGTATGAAGGTAGGCACGGGGTTCAGGGCTCTCAATCTCACCAAGGCTCACCGAAAAACACACTCAGAGATGACGAAGGTCTAGAGAGAAGGGAGAGCGAATCAAGAAGAGAGAGAGAGAGCGGCGGAGAGTTTAGGGTTAGGGTTCTGAATCGTGTGAGGAAACCGGGTCACTAAACCTTATATAATAGGTTCCAGAAATAACCGCTCCAACCGTCTGACCCGAACCGAGATACCATGCCACAAACCAATCCATAAACCCAACCAAGGAGATGGGCTGGAAGAATTATGCCCTTATCTACAATGTCCCTAATGAAGTGGTACCTCACATCTATATGCTTAGTTCTATCATGAAACACAGGATTTCTGCATAATTGAATGGCAGATTGAGAATCAGAGTACACAATAGGGTTAGATTTAAGATACTTAATCTCTGAAAGTAAGCCTTTTAGCCATATTGCTTCCTTAAAAGCATCAGTCATAGCAATGTATTCTGATTCAGTAGTAGATAAAGCCACAGTAGATAAAGCCACAACAGGTTGCAATTGAGATTTCCAACTAATGCATGCACCACACAAGGTAAACACATAGGAAGTAGTTGATTTTCTATTGTCTCTATCATTTGCATAGTTAGAATCGACATAACCAACAAGAGTAACATCTTTGGTATGTTTATCAAATCTCAAACCGGTGTGTTGTGTGTGCTTTAAATATCTAATTAACCATTTAAGGGCTTCCCAGCGAGGCTTACCAGGATTAGACATGTATCTGCTCAACAAGCTCACACAATAAGCTATATCAGGCCTAGTACTCACCATAAGGTACATAACAGATCCAATAGCATTAGTATAAGGGACATGTTTCATTTCATCCATATCAGAATTGGTTTTAGGACACTGGTCCTTACTAAGTAAGAAATGTGAAGCAAGAGGTACATTAACAGGTTTAGCATCACACATAGAAAATCTTTCAAGAATCTTGACAATGTATGCAGACTGGTTGAGAATCAGAGAAGATTTCTTTCTATCCCTAATAATGTCCAAGCCTAGGATCCTCCTAGCATTACCTAAGTCTTTCATTTTAAAGTGGTTACACAGATGAGTTTGAACATGTTTTACAGAGACCATATCTGGGCTGATAATTAACATGTCATCCACATATAAGAGAAGAAAAGTAGGTATGCTATTTTCAACCTTGAAGTACAAGCAATGATCATGAATGCTTCTTTCAAATTTTAAAGACTTCATTACATTGTCAAATTTAATATTCCATTGCCTTGGAGATTGTTTCAGACCATACAATGCTTTTTTTAATGAACAGACATAATCAGGATATTTGGAATCACAAAAGCCCTCAGGCTGGTTCATATATATGCAAACATCTAGATCACCATAGAGAAAGGCAGTAGTGACATCCATTTGGATTAACTCCCAGTTAAAGTATGCAACCAATGCAAGCATAATACGGACTGTAGTGAACTTAACAACAGGGGCAAAGATTTCAGAATAATCTATGCCTTCCTTTTGGGTAAACCCTTTAGCTACTAACCTAGCTTTGTACCTAATTGATTTACCATCATGCTTAATTTTGTAAAGCCATTTACAGTCAACTATAGAGATGCCACTAGACCTAGGTACAAGAGTCCAAGTTTTATTTTCATATAAACTATTCATTTCATCCTGCATAGCCTGTTTCCACTTAGAAGAATTAGGAGATTGAATAGCTTGTTTATAAGTCTTGGGTTCATCACCATCTATTTCTTCAAATACATTCAAAGCATGCATAGTGAGATCATATTCATCAAATTTTCTATTAGCTGTTACCTGTCTTTTAGGCCTATCTCTGATCAGATTATAATCATTCAAAGTATCACTCATGTGATCAGGATTAGAGCTTGAAGCTCCACCTTGATCAGAGACATCATGGCATTCATTTTGATCAACATGCACATTTTCATTCTCAGAAGATAAACAATCAGATTCAGCACGTATTCCTTCCCCCTGAATGTCATTATCTGACTGCTCCACCTTATTAGGAGTACCATCTTGCATGGGGATGGGGTCTGTACTAGCTTTACAGGGGAAAAGAGTCTCATTGAAGGTAATATCCCTGCTGATGATGACTTTATAGTCGAAATCAGACACATCCCATACCTTGTAACCCTTAGTACCCTCTGGATAGCCTAAGAAGACACACTTCCTAGCTCTGGGGTCAAGCTTATCCCCCTTTTGGTGAATATAAGCTGCACAACCAAACACTTTTAGATGGGATAGGTCAAGGGGTTTGTTTAGGAAGACAGACTCTGGGCATTTTCCCCCAAGGGGAACAGAAGGTGATCTATTTATCAAATAGGTTGCTGTCATGACAGCTTCACCCCAGAAATGTTTATCTAAGCCATTGACTGCCATCATGCACCTTACTCTCTCAAGAATAGTCTTATTCATCCTCTCAGCAACTCCATTTTGTTGTGGGGAATAAGGGACAGTCCTATGTCTCCTAATACCACTTGACTCACACAAATCATCCATTTGATTGTTACAAAACTCTAATCCATTATCAGTTCTTAGAGTCTTAATTTTAATCCCAGTTTGGTTTTCAATTTGGGTTTTCCAGGTTTTGAAAGCATAAAATACATCAGACTTATGAGACAGGAGAAAGACCCAAGTTTTCCTAGAAAAGTCATCTATGACACAGAGAAAATATCTCTTTCCACCTCTGGTTGGCTCACTAGCAGGCCCCCACACATCAGCATGAAGGTATTCTAATATGGTGGAGCTTCTAGGGGAGTTAGGAGGGGTATGAACACGGAAGGTAACCCTAGTTTGTTTTCCCAAGACAAAATGTTCACAGAAATCAAGAGCAGTGACCTTATCAGACCAAAACACACCCTGTTTCCTTAAAAGTTCTAGACCTTTATTACTCATATGGCCTAGACGCCTATGCCATAATTCAGACACACTTGGATCAAGGGAATTGACATTATTAACACATGGATCAGGTTCAGTGCAACATATATACAAGTTATTCCTTTTTTCAGCTTTAAAAATAACTAGGGAACCCTGCATTATCTTCATTAACCCCCTCCCCCATCTCCCTTCTAACCCATCATCCTCAAGAGCTGAACAAGAAAGCAAATTGAAGCACACATTAGGTACATATCTCACATTTTTCAGAGTATATGCACAACCATCAACAAATTTCAGTTTTATGTTTCCTATGGCTTCTACTTTGCACTTCTTTTCATTAGCCAACAAAATAAATCCATTATCAACAGGTTCCAGATTAGAAAAATGTTGTTTATGTGGAGAAATATGGTAAGTACACCCAGAGTCAACAATCCATTCAGTGGAACAAAACTTTCCGGTACAGGCATAGGCAGAAGGCAAAGAATTCAAGTAATTAGGGTCAGCAAACATGTATACATCACCAAGATTATCTCCTTTAACTGTATTAGCATTAGAGTTGCTTGACTCACCTCTTTCCCTCTTAGATTTACTGCACTGTCTAATATAATGACCATACTCACCACAGTTGTAACATTTTCTACCTCTGGACCTAGATTTGGACCTGCTCCTATTGTCAGAGTGATAGTTCTTGCCATCCTTGTTATTATTATAATCATTTGACATGTTTTTACCATTTCTAGAACTGGATCTACCCCTCACATTTAGTATTTCATTGTTACAACCTCTATTTTTAGTCCTACCTCTTTTCAGATCATGTTCCTTACTCTTAACTCATGACTGTTTCTAAGGTGACAGAATCCCTACCATACTTAATGGCTGATTTAACATCGTTATAGGAATCATGTATGGCATTCAATAGAGTTATAGGGGCGTATTCATCAATATGCTCATCACCAGTGAGCTTAATATCCTGTATTAGTTTGTTAAAGACATCCAAGTTCTCATCTATATCCTTGTTTAGGTCTAATCTGAACCTAAAGAAGGTTTCTAACAGGTACATTTTACTAGGAAGAGAGGTTTCAGTAAAGAGAGACTCCAGTTTGTCCCAAATCTCTTTAGCAGTCTTAATCTTACCTATTTTCCTAAGAACAGAGTCAGATAGGTTCAAAATGATTATAGAACGGGCAAATTCATCTATCTCTATGCGTTTTTCAGGGGTATCACTGTCTAAAAAATCAGCAGTAATAGCCCTTAACACCTTCTGTTGGATCATTAAGCATTCGATCTTTTGTTTCCAAATAGTGAAATCAGTTTTGCCATTAAACGGTGTTAAACCATGAGAAGACATGCCTAAGGCCATTTCACAAAAAAAAATTAGCAAGCAGGGCACGAAAATGTATTCACAGAGATGGCAAATGAAACAGGATCAAGAATGTACACAGATCCACACTCAGTCAAGGGCAAATTTATACAAGAATGTACAAGAATGCGTAGCCAGGTACCGCACAATAAACGCAAACAAACCAGAGCAAAATAAAAGGCAGATCAATGACACTCAGTATCAACAAATTGCAGCGGGAAAGCGAATAAACTCAGGATCTACCCTAGATGCAAGAAAAACATGTAGTGAGGCACACAAAGTAAAAGAGAAGGATCCAAACTCACTGCGGTTATCCGGACCAGTGAGTAGGATGTTCAGTGGATCGCGGTTATCCGAACCGATCTACTGAACCCTAGGAACACTAAGTGATTTTTTGAATCAGAAAGAGGAAAACCCTAACATGCAAGACTAGACCGACTCAATACGAAGGGAGGTAGGGTCGAACAAAATTATACCTGAGCGGGAGCCCTGTGTGAGGGCGCACCCGACCTACCTCAGGTGCCCTGGGGCACAGACGACGCGAGATCAACCAGAGCAGGCGTGCGGGTCCGCAGTAACCTGGCTCTGATACCGCTGTTGGGTATCAGGCCCTGCTGACCCGTTCCGGCCTGTTACTCTAGGTCTCCGACCTAGTCCTGACTGGACTAAGGTTCCACGACCGGATCTACACCGGCCTTCAAGCTTGGACCTCCTCGAGCGTGTCTTCGGTCTTGGATCTTCGACTCAGTGCACCCACGCCTCGCCAAGAACGAAGGGTCAATAGTAATGGCTCAGAACTCACCTCTTGTGAGTCCCTGCCATCCTCCGGCCACAAGTAGGATGTATGAAGGTAGGCACGGGGTTCAGGGCTCTCAATCTCACCAAGGCTCACCGGAAAACACACTCAGAGATGACGAAGGTCTAGAGAGAAGGGAGAGCGAATCAAGAAGAGAGAGAGAGAGCGGCGGAGAGTTTAGGGTTAGGGTTCTGAATCGTGTGAGGAAACCGGGTCACCAAACCTTATATAATAGGTTCCAGAAATAACCGCTCCAAGCGTCTGACCTGAACCGAGATACCATGCCACAAACCAATCCATAAACCCAACCAAGGAGATGGGCTGGAAGAAACCGGGCCAGGGAATTAAAAGGCCCAAAACCAAGGCCACACCCAATTACAACCTTTATAAATAATTTTATGCATTATATTGTGCAGTCTCATTCATCATATAATAATTTGTGTACTGTTACGAGAATTATACATATAATCACTATTTTTTTAAATCAAAACATATGTAATATGGGTTTTATTTGAAAGATAATTAAATTATCTTTAATTTGATAGATTATACGTGAAAAAATAATTCAAATCGAATGAATTATGATTATTTTACGATTTAGGATGATTTTGAAGGAGAGAGAAGAAATATTTCAAAATTACCCATGTTTTACTACACTAATGCACAAAGAATAAATTATGCCTTCAAAATTACACCAATCAAGCAACACCAAAAACTCAATCAAACAACATAGTAATAAAGCAATAACTAAAACATAATCAAGCAAGGTAATCAAGCAACATCGTAAACATAATAAAAACAACGTTCTTATTTTCTCACGGGGGATTTTTTCTCACCGGATCCACTCCCTATAATTATTTTTCTTTTTTAGTTATTATGTTATGTTACATTGAAATGCATTACCATCCACATTAAAATAAATAATTGTTAATTTAAAAATTCAATCTTGACCATTTATCTATCAAATCATATAATTTATTCTATCAAAATAAAGGATCTAGAATTTATTTCTATTTAATATATTCTAATCTATTAGCATATGATCGATTTCATGTACATATATTTTGCCTATATGTGAATGCATGCATTTTCTTAGGGGCGGCAATCTCTGACTCGACCCGACAACCCGACCTGAACCTAACACGAAATTAGCGGGTTGAGTCAACCCATTTAACTATTGGGTCAATTTTGGGTTGAACCCACGAACCCAATTAAATTTTGGGTCGGGTTCGGGTCACCTGTGGGTCAACCCGCGTAACCCGAATAACCCGCAAAATTATCAATTTGAAATTAATAAAGTTTTATATCTTACCATTTTAGCAACTTTTTAAATATATTTGATTTTTATTCATCAATATTATATTCAATGTGTTATACTATAAATTAAGTTCTATATTATACGTCAAATTGTGCATATATATTACAATAATAATAATAATAATAATAATAATAATAATAATAATGAAAATAAAAAAATATATACCTAACACAAATTCTATGAGGTTTGATTACAAAATTGTCCTATTAAAGATAGTATAATTGTATTATATAAAAATAGTAAATATAATAAATTAGTGGAATGTAATATTTAAAAGAAAATGAAAAATATAAATTTGTTATATCTTTTATTATAAAGAATATATTTATGCTATAATATAATAAATATTATAAAAATAAAAATTGATATAATATTTTTATGGGAATAATTTTTTCACTATTCTCTGTTAATATATAGATAGATTATCTAATTATTTAAAATAAAATTATAAAATTATAAACATATTATATATATATATATATGCATATATTAGTATATTTATAATATATATTTTTTATATTATACATCTAACTATTTTTATATATTTGATAATACCAAAGCAAGTAGATAAATAACAAAACTTATAAAGAAAGATAAAATAGTAAAAACATACGATTTTACTAAAATATATTATATATGTATGAGCTATAACATTAAAATATATCAAGTAAAATAAAATTAATGTGATGTAATGATTTACACCCGCACTATGTGCAAATTAATTATATAATATTTTATTTTATGATATATTACGATGAAATTAATAGAGTTTTATATCTTAATATTTTTATAGATTATTTTTAATATATTCAATTTTTATTTGTTAATATTACACATATTATAATATAAATTATTTTCTACATTATAAGTCAAATTATATATACATTTAATAAAAATAAAAAGAAGTACATTAAACAAAAAATCTATGAGATTTGATTTTAATATTATCCGATAATAATGTTATATTTGTATTATTCTAAAACAATAGTAAATATAATAAATTAATGAGATATAACAATTTACAGAAAAAGTGACAAATATAATTTTTTAATATTTTTAATTATTTTTTATTGTAAATATGTTATAATAGAATAAATACAATAAAAATAAAAACAAAAAATTATGTGAATTTTTCGAGTGAACAATTTATTTTACTACTTTACTTTAATATGTATATATATATATTAATTTATTTTATTTTTAAATTTGGTTAGAATATTTGAATAAGATTATTTGGGTCATTCGGGTCATTCTCGGGTCGACCTGAAAATAAACAGGTCGGATTCGGGTTGAACTTTCTAACCCGATAAAATAAATGGGTCGGGTTCGGGTTGGCATAACGTGTTAATATTAAGTCTCAACCCGACCTGCCAACCCGAACCCAACCCAATTGCCACCCCTACATTTTCTTGATCAACTTTCATTATATCCTCATTTTCCAAACTCCAAAACGTATTGCACAGAGCTCTGTTTGGAGACAGAACTTCTATTTTTATTTTTTCTTTGCCTGCAGCTGAAGTTAGAGATTTCCAAGGTACGTAGAGAAAGAGAGAGAAAAAAAGTTAGGAACACAAAGTGCACGGCATTGATTTTTCTATACCGACAAAATGTTTTGGTCCATCTAGACCATTTCTTCGCAAATGTGATGCTTGACTAATATTTTAGCCGTAAGGTATACAAGATTAATATATATATACCAAATCAAATGTAACTGGAGCTTTTAGTTCGTTTGTTGACGAGGTCAATCGATTATGACAGGTCTCACAATTTTATTTTATTTTTTAAAAAATAATGTATTTATTTAAACTTATACATTCATATATTATTTAAAAATTTTGAACTCATACATCAATAAAATATTTTTATCAAAGGAATTGAGAACAAGTCACACAACTTGCATTGTTAGTATAACGTAGGAATATTGGTATGATGTCATGTAATTAAGTTGTCGTATAATAATAGTCAGGGACAGACGACTTGAGAGAGAGCTAGTTAATTTCTCCATTATATATCCCAGCCGCCGCCAAACTACATGGAGTATATACCAATATCAGCTTTAATTTCATTCATGGCGCCCATAATATTAATATTATTCATCGTCACACTTTCACTTTCACTTTCAGCAGCTCACACTCACAATTTCCCCATAGCCAAGCCCAACTGCAACGACAGCTGCGGCGACATCATCATCCCGTTCCCCTTTGGTACAACGAAAGACTGCTCTCTAAGCCATGGTTATTGGCAGGTGACTTGCAACTACTCAACCCATCCCCCAAAACTCTTCTGGGGAAACACCGACTTGCAAATCACGCACATCTCTCTCGACGGCCAGTTCAAACTCTTGCAGTCCATAGGCTGGGACTGCTACGCTCGAAATGGAAGCAGCACTGCCCATTTCAGCCCATGGACTAGACTAACCGCCTCCTTCACCCTCAACAATACTGCAAATAAGTTCACTATTGTAGGTTGTGATTCTTATGGCTTTGTTTCTGGATGGTGGCTCGACCGGGATTACACCACTGGCTGCACCGCCTTGTGTGAGTCCGAGGATGATCTGGTTGAAGGCGACTGCGAGGGTGTGGGCTGCTGCCAGAGTTCTATTCCTAAAAATGCTTGGAGGGTAAACGTTGAGGTGAAAAGTTATCGGAACCATACCAAGGTTTGGGAGTTTAATAACTGTAGCTATGGCTTTCTGGCTGAGGTTGGTGCCTTTAACTTCTCCAAGAAAAATCTTAACAACTTGTACAATGGTGGAGATCTACCTATGGTGGTGGATTGGGCTATGGGGAATGGCACGTGCGAGGCGGCCAAGGCCAACGTTACCACCTATGCATGTGTGAGTCCCAACTCCGCCTGCTTCGAACCCCAAAATGGTTATGGATATCGGTGTCGTTGCAAGGATGGTTTTGAAGGAAACCCTTATCTCAGTGATGGCTGTAAAGGTATGTATGTATCCATGGTTTTACAATATTTTCTTCTGATTCTGTGTCGATTATGGCCTATGGGGCATTCGACACTGCATTATATTAGTAAAAAACCGTGTTGACTTGTATAATTTCCATGTTGATAAAGATAACCTATATATGCCTGTGTTAATTTGTAGATGTGGACGAATGCGCAATTGAAAACGATTGTGTGAAAGGGACAAAGTGCGAGAATACACGAGGGAATTACACATGTTGGTGTCCTGATGGATACTCAGGCAGTGGAAGAGCTCCGGCTGGCTGTACTGGTATGGCTGTTGAAGGATTTAAGTTTTAAAAAAAATTTGTAGGTAATGAATGCATGCACTACTAATGAATTTTATATGATGCCTCCTTTGTAGATATTAATGAATGCGCAGATACTACTCTGAATGACTGCCTGTATTCAGCGCACTGCATAGATACTGTCGGAGGTTTTACCTGTTCTTGTCCTAAGGGATACTCTGGCAGTGGTAAACGACCAAATGGTTGTCGCAAGCACCAGGATCTCAAGATTGTCTTCATCTCCATTGGTGCATGCAGCATTCTCTATATTGCTCTTATATATTTCTGTTTGTTACTTCAATTTTATCTCAAATATGAATGGAATTCTTGAACAGGAACTGCCTTTGGCCTCACTCTTCTTCTGCTCGCTGCTCTACTGCTGCACTTGGAACTCAGGAGAAGATCACACTCTAAAAGGAAGCTCAGGTTCTTTCATCAAAATGGTGGCTTTTTGTTGCAGGAAAAACTGATCAGAGGAGGAGAAACATCGCAGCAAATGGTGAAGATCTTCCGTTCATCTGAGCTGCAAAAGGCTACCAATAACTTCCACAGCAGTATGATTGTCGGCCAGGGCGGCTTTGGCACCGTCTACAAAGGCGTCTTACCAGAAAACAGAGTAGTTGCCATCAAGAAATCCAAAAGGCTTGACCCCAGTGAAACCGAGCAGTTCATCAACGAGGTGTTAGTTCTTTCTCAAATAAATCACAGGAATGTGGTGAGGCTCCTCGGTTGTTGCCTCGAGACAGAAGTCCCTCTCCTCGTCTACGAGTTTGTCAGCAACGGCACCCTCTCTGCACACATACACAATGAGGCAAAGGCGCGGTTTCTACAATGGAATACGCGTTTGAAGATTGCTGCAGACACTGCTGGTGTCCTTGCCTATCTGCACTCTGCAGCTTCTACTCCAATCATACATAGAGATGTGAAACCGGACAACATCCTCTTAGACCATACTCTCACAGCAAAAGTGTCTGATTTCGGAGCTTCAAAATTGGTTTCAGTGGACCAGACTCAGCTAATCACAGTAGTGCAAGGAACTTTCGGATATTTGGATCCGGAGTATTTGCAGACGCATCAGCTGACAGAGAAGAGCGATGTTTATAGCTTCGGAGTAGTCCTGGTGGAGCTGCTCACAGGAAGGAAAGCTGTATGCGCCGACAAGCCAGAGGAGGAGAGGAATCTAGTGAAGTTCTTCCTTAGCATGCTGAGGCAAGAGCGCTTGAGTGAGATTGTTGATGACAACATTGTGAGAAATGAGAATTCTATGAAGCAGATGGTGATAGTTGGTATGATTGCAAAAGGGTGTTTGAATGTGAAAGGAGAAGAGAGGCCTAGCATGAAAGAGGTGGCAATGGAATTAGAAGGGCTGATAGTTGAAGGAAAATACTTGTGGGGCAGAAATGATGAGGATATAAATGCAGAGGAAATAGAGCATTTGCTTATAGTGGAAGATGGAGTGAATGATTATGATTTGTATAGAGGAGAAGGTGGTGGCAGCAGTATTGGTAGTGGATATGATAGCATCAGGGATCATGTTCCTCTACCCATTGCCGGAGGTAGATGATGATAATGATATGCATGCATGCTTTTGTATTTTATCAATCAATATGTAAAATATATTTGGGATACATTATATTCTCTTTGTCCCATGAAATTTGTCTCATTTTCTATTTTTTTTGTCTTATGTATTAATTTCATTACCCGAAATGGAAAAGTAATCCACACTCATTAATAAATTAGTAATTTCTCTTATCTATATCTCCTTGGCTATTGAGCCAAAACCAAATAAAACTAACTTCATGGGAAGAAGGGAGTATTATAAAATATATAAATCATATGTATAAATATATATATAAATAATAATTATTGTTGGCCCAAATCTGACTGGCCTAAGTCAGGACAAACCCAATACAATTGACGACAGCCAAGACGCGAAAGCCCACTAAAGGGAAAGGGTCTTGGCGCAAAGACCTATCTGCCCCCAAGCAATCTGCACGCAGGACCACGAACTACAAGCAAGATCAGCCTCTTAAGCATACGACCTAGAGCCACGGAGCTATGGTTCACAACATACCCAGAGGATTGAGAGGGTAAGTACCAGACCACGTGAAATTCGGAGGAATTGGAACAATTCTCAACTACTCTGCAGGACCTACCGAGGAAAAGTCAAGCGGATAAGGATCAGATTGCATACGGATTGGAAGACCACTGGGAAACCTAGCCCAACAACCTCCGAAAAGTACGTATCCGCCAGCCTCCAATCACCACTTCCGAAGAAGTAGGAACCACCACATAATTCACTACACCACCCACTAAGGAGCGGCCGAGCATATAAGTATCAGGCCGCTAATGATCCGAATGACCGTTCGAAACCCTAGTTGAACTACCTCCAAAAAAGACGCAACCGCCAACCTCCTGTCACGACCTCCGAGAAAATCGAAATTACCCCTGAATTTTCTAGGATTGTAACGACTCCTCTGGAATTATAAAAGATAAGCCGATAGGCCATTTTTTACACGATTTTTTCCCTTTATGAGCATCAATACTTTAAAAACATGTGTTCACACATTTTCTTCATAATATAATTACGTTATTGTATTGTTCTTTAGCTATTTTCTCGATTATTTTTTGTGTAAGTTCTAAGAATCCCTATTTCATCACAAATCCAACCTCAACAATTATATATTTGTAATAAAAATGAAAAAAGATTGGGGGTAGTATGCCCCAAGTTAAAGGGTAGATCCGCCCTGATGTTAAATTTGCGTCTCTTATTTGTAGCATAGTGGTGAATTTCAAATTTGTATGAATCCAAACCTTATGGAATATGGATTTGATTATAGGAGTTTTAAAGTTGCATAATTTTATTAAAAATTAAAAAAAAAATAAGAGGATGAAGTTTATGCTTGAAAAGAGTGAGGCCTAATATTCCTTGAAGGATTCCATTATCTCCGAACTTTAACTTCTACCAAACTATTTTCCCTCTTATGTGTTAAGTGTTGACTACAAAAAGATCTCGTTAAGGAATATTAAAATTAACACTACCAACTTACTTAAATTAAAACTCGTTGACTAATTGGCTTGATTTTTATTCAAGTAAACTACATTACTTATTTACATTATAAGGAATCGACATTAAATTATGAATGTTTTTTATGGTTGATATAAAGAGAAAAATATTTATAAAGTAAAGTTAGACAGTAAAAATGATCAGTAAAACTAAACGAGCATGTTTTCAATGTAATGAAACGAATTTTCTTTTGTAAAAGATATCGCTATTTATTGTAAATAATATATGTATACGTGAAATCAGTCTTAATGTATGGTAAGAATTAAATTCAATAATTTTTAGACTATACATTTGTCACTCCACTGCTAAATCATCTAAAATGATGCAGGACTTCTAAATTTGGTAACATCATTTTAATTTTCTAATGCATGAATTGAGGAATAGTTATCATCTCAACCAAATATAACATTCATGAATATTAGTTAATTATATTTTGATTTAATCCCAAAGATGGATTTTTTCTTAAGAAAAAACCATATACATAAAAGGAGACAACAACAATAATATTAATTATAATTATTATTTGTATAACAATTGGTGCACAGTTGCCCCTTCTGAAACCCCAATTGCCTGCACAAGCACATAGCTCGCCCCACCACCTCCGCCGCTGCCGTGCGCGGCGCCTCCGACTCGGCCGTGGCCTCCATTCTCAAGAAGCTACAGAAATATGTATTATTTTTTCTGTACTTGGGTTGAGAAGGGATCCCTAATCCAATAGACAAATTCAAGTCAAGCTCAGCGGGGGCGTTCCCCTCCTCCTCCCCTTCCGCCTGCAGCGGCGGCGGCGGATGTTGGTGCTGCTGCACTTGGTGTTATCAACTGAGGATGAGTTATTTATTATGGGGTTGGTGGAGGTAGCGTTTTCTTTAGCAGTTGAGTTTCCACAGTCAATGTGGGCGGGTATCGGCGCGGCGGCGTTAGGGGTGAGTCGGCGGTGGGTTTGAGGGGCTGTGCAACGGCTGATGAGTCTGCGTTTAATGTGTGTGTGTGTTCCAATAATTCTTGATCTCATTGTCTGTTCTTCCAGGCAATCTTCCAGCTATTAAAGACCATCTGCAGAATTTAAAACAAAATCTCACGAAAATGTGATCAAGATCAAATCTTGAACCTTTATTTGTTTCATTTCATAAGAAAAGAAACCAAAGTTTTGAAAGGGCTTACTTATTTCCAAGCAAGCTCTGTAATTTAATGATGATTTCATCTTCTTGTTGGGTGAAATTGAGATCAGGCCTCAGATAGTTAATCCATCTCAATCTGCAGCTTTTGCCACACCTGCAAGCCAAATCAGATAAATAAAGAGAAGACGTGCATGGAGAGATTGTATTGTACCTGCAGCTTTAGGGAGGGAACGCCACGCCAGGCGCCGTCGCCATGAGCGCGGATGTAATTGATGAGGCGCTGGTCTTCTTCTTCCTTGTTTGTGTGTGCTTTTTCACAGCAACGAAACAATCAAAATCTTATCTTTTCAGGCTCTATAAATATTATTGAATTAGTATTACACAACAACAACCACCACGTCCACGAGGGGGTTTAATTTGCAGATCTCAATTATTGATGGTGATATGTGATGGATGATTAAGATAGAAATGAAAGAAAGGGAAAATTAATTCTTCAAAGGGGAAGATAATGGTTGCATAGATTGAAAGAAATGGAGTAATATATACTATATATTTAGATATTCCTGCTTCGTGTGGAAGAGAAATGGATTTGACCAAGTAGGTGAAAAAGACATGTAGTTAATGGATTTGGTGAGTAGGTACACTTTAACAGATCACTTGATCATGTGCAGACTGCATATACACAAATATATGAATATGCCAAATTTCCCATTCCACCAGAAAGTGATTATGAAGTTGATTGGCATTAAATATAGGGTTTTCTTCAATTAATGAGGTGGTGGAGCATCTTCATCTCAGTTTTGAAGAATGAATAATGAGCCTCCACACGTTTTCGTTTACATACAAACAACGATTTTCTATTACAGAGCTGAGGAAACATGACTTCCAAGGTCAATGATACAAATTTACCGAGAAAGAATTGATATATGAGAATATATATATATATAGCGATGAATGTGCTCTATATCAAGTGTTTTTGTGCTACAACTCTACCAAGCTAATGAAAAATGTTATAAAAATATAAGTGGGAATTGGTGTTGGTAGCTGTGGTGGAGTGACTAGGCGGACCTGGTGGTGTTGGTGTTCCGACACATGCAGTCGGGCATGGGGTGCATGTAGAGAGAGCTACTGGGCTTCCTCACCTCGCTCCCCTTCACATCATTATGCCGAAGCATGTCGTGTAACTGGTGTCTGAAATCATGCCATCTGCACCCATCAACATACATACATACATAAATCTACCATTTCCTCTGCTCTGCTTTGCCTTGCCTTTTAGAATAAATAAGATAGACTACCAACCAACCTGATGTCTGGGCTATCAAACAGCTGAGCCAACTTCCTCTTGTCTGGTTTTATAGTCTTGGCGTGCCCTTCGTAGAAGTAGCGCCTGTGCCCCACCAAGAAATGGGGGAAGTTACCGCCCTGCGTTGTCACAAAAACCTCGCTGTGGAGGCAAACCGTGTAGTCCAGAGCTGCCAGCCGTGATGAATGCCCCTGAACACCAACATCATCATTCTTCAAGTTTCTCAAATCGAGATACACAACCGGATCCATACATACCACAAAAGGAGCGAGTTCATCCGGGGACCCCAGGGTCTCCTTCGTTTCTAAACCCGGAAACATCTGTTTCAGAGGAGCCATGTGCTTCTCCACTTTGTAGATTTTCCCAGCAGCAACGTATACAGAGGTCGTGTTGTCGAATCCCATGCCTCGAAGCATCATCCCCACCTGCAGAAATTACATGATCATGTCAGAATCCTGTAGGAATGAAAACAAGATCAGCTGTCTGTGATACCTCCAGGGGTGTTAACGGACACTTCCCGTCCACACGATTGGCACCCGGTCTGATCACTCTACCTCGCCTACGAAATTTTCCTCTCCAACTTCGCTCTCGAACAATATCCATGTCGTGCTTTTCTTCTTCCCCTCCATCATATATGCAGCATGAGAATGCAACCATATCCTTCATTGCAACATCAAAGGTTATAAGTTGCAATACAGAAACAAAAGAGTAAAGCAAGGATAAAAAAAAAAAAGAAAAACACCTCTTCAAAACGAAGATGTATCGAAACATATCTCCCTCCACTTTTAGAACTGGTTTTAACCATTCGATCAACCAACTTAGCAGCCAGCATCCTTATGGGTTCCGAAAACCTGAGTGCCTCAAAATTGCACAGGCACCGAAGCCCTTGTATATACGAAGGAACTGCATGAGCCAACCTGTTAGAGAAAGGCGCAATGCGCACAGCCCTGCCCCACAATCATTGGAACAACTTCATCAAATATGTTCTATCCTCAAGTATACAAATAACTGTTCAAGCACGCCAACACGCATGCTATAATGCACATGGAATGACTGGAAAACCAATTAATCATTCATTTTATGCATTATCTTATCAATCAATTAAAAACAATATCAACCTCAATATCTGTCATTACTGCAGAATATCCAGGTTTATAGAGCATCATAATCCAAACGAAAAAAAAAAATTCCCACAAAAAAGGAAGTTATGAAAATGTGTTAAACTACATATGTAAGTATTATAGTATTTCAAAAGAAGGCGGAAAAGAGATAATAGGGAGAAAAAAGAAGGTAAAGATCCCTACTTCAACTCCTGCAGCTTTGGTAGAACCTTATCCAGGTAGTACTTGGGGCTGGACCATGCTTTTACCCTTAAATTTACAATGTTGCTAATATTGTTATCGAATTGCTGGAGCACATCTTCGGGAAGCTCTTTAATCACATTTACATGATTTCTGAGCGCATATATGAAGAATTCCTCATCGAAGATATCTCCAAATTTGCTGTAGAAAAACAATAAATAAAGGAGGGGAATACATTAAATTATCACCAATTTAGAACACCATAGAATTCCATTAGCTATAAGCCTGTAAACTTAGCAGGATTTGTAGTTTTAAATCTCACATTGAAGAAAAAGTAAACTGACACAAAGTCAATTGATTGCACGATTACTCTTATGACTCGGTCACAGCAAAAAAACTAATTATAGGCCAATGTACACTAGTTCACACATAGTTTGAAATGTCAATTGGAGCATAGCAAAAAATAAAAGGGGTGAAAGAAAGATTGCAGGAAAAACACAAAAATTATCCAATCTTTGATTTTCATTTTCACCTGGAATCTCGCCATACACTATTAAGATGAAATATGGGAATGACAAGTGTAGCATTCAGCAAACCTGCCACTGCCACTGCATCACATATCTGTCAGGGGAAATTTTGAGAAATTATGTTAAATTTATAAACATCTGAATGGTTTTATAAGACTGAATAGCCTCTTACGTGGCATCCAGCCTTTTTCAACTTAATGATTAAACCAAGAACAGATACATGATCAGCAAAATTTAAAAGTTATAAACATTAAATAGATACATGGCTACAACACAGTAAGCTATAGAAAGAACAGTAAAGCATATTTTCAATGCACAATTCGGCATGGACCATCACTTTCAAGCAGACATACCGATAATCTTTGTTGGTTTAAACCCCCGTTTGCTTCAATAATTAGGTAACCATTTGACTTTGGCAACTCCAAGAAACCTTTAACAATGAAAAGTGAAAAATATCACTTCAGCAGCATAATTGAAATTACAGAAAAGGAGTTACAAGTAGAAAGATTTCACAAGCAGATATATAAAGTGTCTAATATCATAACTTCAACATATATGTTACTTATAACAAGATGCATCACCAAAGGGACCTGCTGAGAACTATATGGTTGCAAAAGGTGAGAAGGGTATGAAGAAAGGTTTGATATTAAAGGGTATACTCATCGCAAACCTGATTTAGAAACAGTCTGCTTAATACAAGGCTTCCAACCCTGACGCAACTTTGGATTCCAAACATTCAATATCTGCATAAAATGTCAAGCAAGCAAATTACTAGGGCCACCCAATAAACTCTCGGATAAATGTTAAAATGTATCAGCAGAAAAACCTCAAACAATTATCATCGAAATGTAGAAAAACATAGGGAAGATGTATGGCACCTAATCATGTTCTAAATGAGGAGATGGAGAACATCTCCAACTCGAGTAGTGTAATCATAAACAAGCATAACTTTTCCCCAAAAATCCAATTCTATTTGGTTAATTGCTAAATAAATTAGAACTTAATTTGCAATAGCATGGAACGTGGTGATTTATCTTATTCATTTTGTAAAGAACAGTTTTACATCCTCTATTCTTAAGAGGTGACAATGCACACACTCCATCCATACTCTAATATCACAGACTACTGGATATCAAGTTAAAGAGTTTGCTGAGAAAATTGCTAACAAACAAATCATCACCTCCTTCAAGCAAAACACTATTTTCAGCTATTTAGGAAAGTGAAATCAATAAAGTTTCAAACTTTCCAATGCACATTCTTGACCCAATATAACACGGACTACTGAATATCAAAATAGAGTTCACAAAATAAATCTCTGATTCTTAGCTAATTATGAAAGTGAAATCAAGAATTTTTCAGATTCGCCAATGCACTTGGCATATTATTATCAGCACAATAAAACTAGTAATCCCAAATTAACCATCGGTCGAAATGCAACAGTGACTCCACAAACAAGATTACAGAACTCAAAATTAGATCAGTGAAAAACCAGCAATCACCATATTAGAGCTCCGATTGCTTTCAGCCTCCATAAAAGGCCAGAGCTTCTCAAAAACCTGCGGGCTCCGGTAGGCGGAGCCTGGACCGATAGCATCAGCAACTGCACCGCTACTTCTATCCACACCATTAAACCCCATTGTGCCCATATACATAAGAATCCCAGAGATGTACAACAACGGAGCAAACATAAGCAATCCTCTTCGCCTATACATTGCTGAGATCAATAAACACCCGAACCTTTCCACCGCATTCTTAAGCTCTCCCCTCCCAGCGCCGCGAAAACTCCCCGCACCGCCGCCGTACCCGCCACCGACAGCAGGAGCGGAGCTGGGACTCTTCAATCGGCTGCCACGGTGGCGCGGGGACGACGGCGGTGACAATGAGCTCACGCCGTTGCTCAGGCGGCTGAGCCCATGCATAATTCTTGAATCTTTCTTACCTTAATTTCTCGAAGAAAAAAGATGATTTTCTTGATCACACTTTAGGGCCTGCTGCATCGAGTTAAAAAAATCAGATCTTTGGCATCAATGGGAGAACAGAAACAGATTTATCGAATGGGTCCAGTTCATTTCTTCTCCAGTGTGAAGGGGGGGAAAGAATTTCTGAAGAAGCTATGGTGTGGCAGTATGTGAGGAAACTTTGAATTGTGTGTGGCGAGAAACACGGGAAGATTGAAAGGCATTAATGAAGGTGGAATAGTGGGGAAGTTAAAAGCTGTTGGGAGTTCTTTTTTTTTTTTTTTTTTTTAAAAATTCAAGACCCCCCCCCCCCCCTAAACAGTTTTTAATGTTTACTTTGTTCAAGCTAGGCAACTCAACTGTGTTCAAAGTTAATTCAAAGATAGAAGTTGCTTAATCATGATAGTTGATTGGGGGTCGAGCCAAAAACGGGAATTACGCGGAAGAAAATGCCTGTATCATATTTTGGATTATTACATAGGACAAATCTAGATGTCTTAATTGGTAAGAATAATAGCAGACGCTAGTGTACTACAAGGTTTTTAATTGTCAAGATTCATAGCATTTTCAAGTAATTTTTTTTGGTAATCGTCAATATAAATATGACAATAGGTTCTTGTTGATTAACCGAAAATGATGTGTTTGAAATTTACTATAATTAAAAATATCTATATTTATTACAGAGGTTGGAAACTCATGTTTAAGCCATAATTTATTGATGAAAAAGTGATCCTTTTCAAAATTTTATTCGCTTTATTATTTTTAAGAAAAAGTGTGATGCATATTCTTCGTGTTATTATTGTGTTAATTATTATTCAATAGATAATGGAGAATATTTATGTGTGGAACTCACTATCAATCTTTTGACTAACTTGATCATGTTGTTCAATTTTTTTTTTTTAATACTCCTTTCGACCCGTGCCAATTTGCCAATTAATACATTTCTTTTCGACACATGAATTAAGAATGTGAGTGTAAGTGGAATTAATATTTTATCATTTTTAGAAATATAACAATTCGGGTGAAACACCCAATTTAGTAAGTATAGCACTTCGGGCAGGATGGAGTGATTATAATATAATATCGGGACTATGGCAAGAGCACTTCCGAATGTCTGTAAAAAAGTGCAAATTTGTGTGGAGTTGAGGTTGAATTCGCATTCTTCTTCTGGTTGTACACTTTTAATCTCATTTCCAACATTTCATTATTTATTTTTCTAGAGGAAACATTGTCATTTATATGAAGGCTCCACTTCAAATTATCACATGTTCGATCATTAATTGAGGATGTATATCAATTCAAAAATAGATCATTTTTCATAAATAAGAATTTGAGACAGCCATAATGGCTTTCACACCTTCATTTTATATGGAACTTAGTAATAATCCTACTCCAATGGAATATATTGAGCACGTTTGACTGAAAGATATAAAACTCATGTACATAGTTTTCGCATAACTCAACCTGTACAATCACAAATTTCCGCTAACTACAGCCCTATTATGCTGACTCCCATTCATTCAGTGACTACCTTTTGTCTTCGCACCGACATCGACCATGAAGGATCAGCCCTGCAAATCAAGACATGGTTGTGAAAGTGCTCCATCAACATGACATATGCTAGTAGGAGCAGAATTTAACCTTTATTACCACTCTTGAGGATTCTCCTCAATTGGAAAGCTTCACCTTGACCCCCATTGAGGGACCTCTTCTCCAGAGAGCAGGCAGTAACCTGTCTAATTAGTCTATCAAGAGATGAGTGCATGCAGAGACTAGCATCCTTCACATTTGGATTTTGGGACAAAATGAAGGCATTTACTGCATCCGCCACCAGTTCTCGTTGAGATTCACTAAGAAGGTATCCAACAGATGACTTGGTTGGTTGGTCATAAGCTAGTAATGCAGCAACATCCTAGTGGAAGATTAGAATGATATCAAGCAAACAAAGAAAATATCAAGAGTTGTTCAATATTTGTAAAAATTATTTACAGATAAATCTTTTTTTTCTACATTCACGTAGATTTGTCATGCATACAAATATGGTTCTTACAGTTAGGATTGCGCATTTTTCTGAAGATAGCAAATGTTCTAGACAACAATATGTTTCTACTAGAATAAAACGGATTTCAAAGATGGCAATATATTCTATTAATAGATTTCTTTATCATTATTAAATATAGATATCCTTCAGCTTACCTTAACTAAATCATCAAATACTGATGACTTCTTGAACTTGTCAAATTCACTTCTTCCATACAGTACAGCTTCTTCAAGTTTTCCATCCTGCAGTAAAATCATAGTTGATTATAAAATTGTTACATTGATTAAAAGGTCAACTGATCACCAACTAGGTTTTTAGGATTTATGCAAAGAGACATCTTGCCAACATGTCAACTTCGGGAATAAGACAAACTATAAAATGTTATATCATATTCACTAAATAGCACCAATCTAAAAGTGTAATGACATTTATAATATGTGAAGTTCAGATTGAAATACAAGCAGAGCCAGAGTTCATCTCGTTTTGTTTACAGAAAGAGAACCTGCACACAAAATGACTTTTCCCTGTATAAAACTATTTAACCGGGGAGACCTCATATGATCAATTCAGAGATGATATTAGATTAGATAGATCGTTAAGAGAGTAGGGAGACATTTAACACATCAATATCCATCTTCAAAGAACTACACGAGAAAATAATTATTACCCGAACAAGCTCAATAAACTTCTGGCAATGTAGCAAAAAGCAAATAGCTGACGTGTCATCCTGGAGAAAGTAGTATTGATCATGATGGGATTATGTATCTAAACCAGAGAAGCAGTACACAATTCAATACACTTAGAACCAAAAAGGTTAATAACAGGAAACGATTATAAGAAGAAGTTTCACTGCACAATGGAACTCAAAAGGATTTACATACAGTGAAGTAGACGTATAACCCTTTAGATGTAGGCATAGACTTATTTTGAGGTAAGTGGAGTCATACAGGCATAAATTTTGAGCGAATGCAGGGGGAATACATTCTTTCCACTACATGCATTTCAAAATGGCAAAAAAAAAACCCGAAATGCAAATTTGATATTTTTTAATAAAAAAGAGAATGATAAGATCACTTACCTCAAAAATCTGAGGATACCACTTGCGAAGTGTTGAAAATGTCTCATTGATTTTGCCGGACTTTACTAGCTACAAGACAAAAGTAGAGATAAATTTATCAGCAAACAACAAGCCATAGACCCAGGTCAGTCTCATTTACCAAGAGAATAGACTAAACATAAAAAATAGGTGCATGACATACATAGACAATGGTTGATTCCGCAATAGCAAGGAAGTAATGACTTGAAATATTATAGTGTCAGAAATTTTAACTAATAAAAAAATGTTGTGGGTTTCGCAGTGTTGCAAAAATCGAGCACCAGTCAGCGCTGACTGGGGCAAAGGTAGCCAATAGGGTCCCTGTTTCACACCACTTATACAGACACAAATACATGCTTTATTTTTCACATTTGGAAGCATCATATTTTTCGAAATGTAAATGAAACATTACTCCACATAGAAAGAGGGCAAGGTCATCCTGCTATTGTAATTTTTGCAACACTGCATTTATCAGCAAAATTGCACATACAAATGAATATGAGAGGAAGGTACTTAACACTAATACAGAATCTTCCAACTCAACAATAAAGTTGATTCATGCTAAAAAAGTTAAGTTACTGAGAAAATGACTGCTAACATAGAGTAATTCAGGTTAAACCTGGCGAAGATGACTCCTCTGATTTATTGCATACAAGCTGTCCTCCTTGCTAACACCATTTTCTGGAACTGAGGACATGGGAGGCACGGTACTTTTCCCGGCAATGTTGAGCAGGTTAAGAGTCTCTTCATATCCATAGTGTTGTAAATAGGATAGAACTATCCTGCAAGTCAAAATACTAGCAACTAATTACTAGCAAATCTGAAAGTAACTACATAGTGAGTAAATTACAGATGTTCAGTTCTGACTTTTTAGACGTCATCATTTCAAATATAAACCAAGTAAAAGAAGTCAACACTGTGAATGATAAGTGTTGAAGAGATACGTTAATATATCTTTTGTGACATCTTTCAGGTTTTATTTTTCCTTTTCCTTCTTAGATTAGATTTGTCCCACTTGTACAATTAGGTACATTAGATTGAAATTTTAGCAGCGACGACCGTTGCACTCGCCTCGTCGTTCCCTATTCATCTGTGTTGTCTACCTCCTGTTGTGACAACAATCCAATTCTGCTCAAAATTTTGGCTTTGCTACTGTATGCCTACCTACCATTCGAACTGCTCCACCTACTGTGCAAAGCTCTTCGCATGCCCTTAACATTTTATCTACTACTACTACCTTCACTTCCGCAGATATGTTTACTGTGTCTGCAACTCTGTTGTGCTCTGGCCGATTATCTTTGTATCAAGCTGGGCATGATTGATATATATGCTCCAGCAGCTTGAGGGGTGTTAACGAGATATATTAGTATATCTTTGTGATATCTTTTAGATTTTATTTTTCATTTTCCTTCTTAGATTAGATTTGCCCAACTTGTATAAATAGGTGCATCAGTTTGATCATTAAAACAACAATTACTTCTACTACTAGTCTACTACTTTTCAATAATGTCTCTATACCTTAAAATCTAACAATAAACTTCAGCTTTAAAAGATGCTTCAATACATTCAAGGATCACTTACAAGGAATATTAATTAAGAAACCCATACAGATAACAAAGAAAATCAGGAAAAACTTATAGAGGCTAGAGAAATAGTTAGCTTCTGTAACAAGGATTCATGAACTTACCCATAACTGGCATCCCGTGGTATTGAGATATTGTCCACTTGTGTCTGTTCTTTAGCTCTTTGATCTGCTTCATATGCCTGATAAATGGATGTCACAAATTATTAGTTAAGTAATAAACTACCTAAATCAACAGTGTAATATTCAGCCCTCCATAAGAAAATTAGAAAATCTTTCACGCACAACAAAATTAAGCAGAGATCAAATCATAAACCAATGATCAAAAATAAAAAATAAATAAGAAGAATCGTAACAAAGGAAACATGCGATTCCAATTTCTTCACTTCAAGCATCAGAACGGTGCATCATGACAACATCGTCTTGATTATATAAGAATTCCAGTCATATTAACTGGAAAAAGTATAAACTGAACCACGAGGATGAAAACAAAGTAAATAAGAAAATATAAAACAGAACTACAGTTCTCTTACTGAATATGACAATTAAGTATTTCCTTATTGGCAAGTATGCAAACTAAGATCAGTTAGGCATAAGCAACCACGCATGTTCTAACTCGATCACTTTGAGGTGGGTTGATGAAGAAAAGAAAGTTAATCTTACTCTAAGATCAAAGACAAATGGATCCTGACCAAAGTTCACAGCAACCCTGCAAATGCAATGCAGCCAACATTTAACAATAGAAGTAACTAATGCTTCATTTTACAGATACCAATCATTAAAATGACTTGCTTGGGCCATATAGAGCCAGAACCAAAAAAAAAAAAAAACCACCAGTAAGCACAGTGTACAGACATCAAACATGAGATGAAACAAATTGCAGGAAAATATTTCAACATAGATACATACTCCTCATTTTGGCTATGGACAGAAACAGTAGGGAACACTAGACCCTTGACATCCTTATGGACAGAGCCTACTAAAACTCCATTTTTCCTGGTGGAAGGCAAGAAAAATCAGAAATAAAATATAAAGGACAGAGATAAGTACCAAAACAAAAGCACCAGAAATTAGTGAAAAAAGATATGGTGAACGTCTAAATTCAAGCACAAAAACACAAATCGAACCTCCACTCTGAAGGTCAACCAACTATCTTATGCATCTTACGTGAAAAAGAATTCCTGCATTGCGTAGTTGATACCGCCACCAACTGTATCACCGGTTGTGTAGGTCGGGCCAAATGTCTCTCCTTTTCCATGTCCACGGTAAAGGAGTCCATCATCACCATGATATCCGCAACTGTTTGCTTCCCAGCTGCCAAAGAGAGAAGCGTCATTAGTCATTACCCAACACAATAACAATAATAAGTCGACAACAGTGAGCCACTTAGCCATATCAATATGTTGACGACTAGTCCTCCAAGATTATTTTGGTAACTCGGCATTCAATGTAACTCATTCTCAAATCATCTATATTATACCAACGAATCTGCCCAAATAAAACGTAATAACCGTATAGAATTACCCCGGATGGCGGCGGACCTTGAATGCAGAAGTTGTAAATCCTATCGCAATCTGCCCTTTGGCACCCGCATTCTTAACATGAATCTCGAAATAATAGAGCAGCCGCTTCAAGGGCGCGGGGCGATTCGCCTGCACCACGCCGACGTCGTGTCCGTGCAAATTTACGTTCGGATACGAGAGCGATAGTTTGTCGGGGCCCACCACCGAGAACCCCCCGGAGCTATTGAACGTGTCGAGCGCCGTCGGAGGTTCTTCGTCGTCGGCTAAGGTTTTGGAAGTGCGCAACCAGAGATCGAGGAAGTAATCGCCGATGGGCGTGAGGAAAGTGGATTGTGACATTATTTTAGTAGGAAATTTGGGAAAGGAAGGGCGTATATATTAATAATGAGAATGATTGGATTAGAGATTCAGTATTGAATATTGATTCAGAATCGTAGAATTTTAAAGGGCTTTTACTACTACTGTAGTCTTTAAATTTGGATTATTGTTATATAATTATTTTATCTCAAAAATGTTTTCCATGTGAAAAAAACCATACAAAAAAAAGCATTTTTTCAAGCAAAATTAGTCACTACTGGTGGTAAGAAGAAATTAATCAATTTCATTATAGTTTTATTACAGAATACAGAGAGATAGATTCCCCACCCTTGTTACATTTGGTAAGTAAGTAAAGATACAGAAATGTTACAAATCAGTGAAAAACTGTAATGATTAATTTATTGAAATTGAACATACTATGAGTATTGCAATTGCTGCTGCTCAAGTAGACTTATTTGATATGTTGTCACAGAAGGGAGTCTGATCTTGATGGCAATCTCTTGAAGAAGTTGACAGGTATAGGCGGCACCTTGTACCTGAACCTCGGATGGCGCAGCACGAAGAGGCCGATGAGCAGCGCCACGATTTGGAAGGGCGTCACGTACAGAATCACTGCCCATATGAATGCGAAGGCTGTAAACAAGGCGGTGGCTCTCGGATCCCTCCAGCTCAACAACGACAGCACTCTCTCCCCTTGTATGGCCATGTCTGCCGACACGCTCTGAACTCTCCCCGCCACCGTCCGTATCCTGTCGTATCTCATCCTCAGAATGTCGAATGATCGCGTCAGTGGAGTCGGGAAGGGCTCGAACTCCTCCTCAAGTTCATCCGGTTTAGCAGTCTCTGCCTGAGACAGAGCAGCATCCATGTGCGGCGGATGCCTCGGCTTCAGCCGGTAGTTCCACACCCCGATGGAGAAGAGGTAGAGGAAGAAGGTGGGGAAGATCAGCTCCGGGTAGCACACCAGGATCACGAACAGCATGTGCACCAGAATTGTGGTTAGGGGCTTCTTCCACAGGCATATGTCGTGGAACCACGTGGACACGTCTTCCACCACGTTCACCACCAGCATTAGGCGGCGGAAGTTGGCCTTGCTCCTCCTCATGCTGAAGATATGGTAATCCACATCCGTCATGTACTCGATCACCTCCCCTCCGAGTGGCGGCTCCGCCCGGGCTAGCGTTGAGGAGACTATGGTGGATGCAAAGTGTCGGAGCAGTTCGATGTGCTGGATGTGGATTGGTTGGATGTAATGCATCTTGGGCAGTAACGGCCTGCTGTACTGAGCCAGCATGTGCACCCAAGCCGTGCAGGTGAAACGGACAGCCAGATGGAGCTCGCCGTTCTTCTTTAGGCCGGAGGGGGAGATCACTAACAGAGGATATGCATGTGTGTAAACTCTATCAGTTTCTAATGTGGACAGCCTGATCCTCACCTTCCCCATCCTCTGATCCTTCCCATCTTTCCCATTGATGTGGTTGTTATCGAAAACCGCGATGGTGATCACCGTGCATGAATCATAGACATCCCACGTATACTGCTCATTCCAGACAGGATGCAGGTTATCAAGAAGTGTTCTTGTCCGAACCCATTTATTCCCATACTTAGCCACACAGTATGCATCAGTCAGCTTGCCTTCCTTCCCTTTCATCGGCTGCAGGTTTCGAGCACCCAAGATCCCAACTTCAAGAATCCCAACACTGGGCTTCCGCAGCTGCCCTGCTGCCGGCTGAAGATCACTGCTGAAGTGTATGGACTCGTCAAGAACATGGTAGCCGCAGTCCAAGCTGAGCCGGAGAAGAACTCTGCTCGCGAACTTATCTTTCTTCTGATCCTCCTCATTCCCGGCCACAGAAACCTTCTGAAGCACATACCATATTGCATCGGTGAGCTTAGTAGTCTCAATTCTTTTCGGAACGTCCCTAACTGGTATCAGACACCTCCCGATCGTCTCCCCGCCGGCAGCGTTGTCCTCCACACTCACGCGTATGTACTCATTCAGAGGCTCAAATGCTACATACATCAGCTCCTGATTCCACTCGGGGTTGATGCTCTTACTCTTAGCAGCTCGAGTCGTCCTGCCCTGCCCCGCGATCTCCACCCTCACAATCGGATCAGGAAGCTTGGATCTGTCTGATGGGACAAGGTCTTGAGCTGCGATCACGTGGACTCTGAGGTAATACATTCTTGGTGTGTAGTAAACTTTAGACCTGGTGGTGTTGAGGCTGTCCTCGTTGACACTGTAAGCATCGGAGTGCCATGCCCCCGGGAAGGCCTCGTCGGCCTGAGTCCCCATCCAAACAGCCAGCATGATGTCCCCTCTCTTGAGCAGGGCCCCCTCCTTGTCCAAAAGTTTGTACCACTGCGGAGCCAGAGGGCTATCCGGGGGCACGCGTATGGGCACGTCGGGCACCTCGAAGGTCACCTTCCCCACGAAGTCATCCTTGGACACGTCCTTGTCCAGCACCGTGATCTCGATCAAGCTGCTCTGCAGCATCTCCTTTGAGAAGGCGAACACTTTGTTCCACTCCGGGTTCTGGTTCTTCTCGAAGTGCTTGGTCACGCCTTTGTAGTTCCCAACCTTCACCTCCACGTACGGATCAAGACTGCCGGTTACGTCCTTTATTGGGAGATCCTGGGCTTTCACCACGTGCACGTACAAGAAGTCCATTGGCTCCACCATGTCGTAGGTGCTTGCTGTCTTGTCCCTCCCCCAATACCCCATCCTCGCCGCCAGAGGCGGCGTCGTCTCCACCACGTCATACTCCGGCTTCTGCTCCGGGAACAGCATCTGCATCACGGTCTTGGCTGAAGATGATCCCGTTATTGAAAAATCGCTCCGTTTAACAACCGGCATCTGATCATCAGCCGTCGTGACGCCGCTTGCGTAGCCGTTTCCGAGGGAGTAGAAAGTTCTCAAGTCTCTCTTCTTACTATCATGACGATCGATCTCAGAGGTGGCTCTGCGAAGGCGAGTTTTGCGATGCTGGTCAAGCTCAACGCCGCTTGGCTGGAACTGGAAGGAGTCGGCGGCGCCGCCATGCAGGAGTGCATGGACTCTCAAGGCGACGTCGCCCTTCACGTGAGAGAAGATGCCTCTTTTGTCGAGAGGGTACCTCTGAACAGTGGCTTCTTCCTCGGAGAAAGGTACGGACATGCCGGAAATCCTTACCTTTCCGAGGAAGTTTTTGTGGTGGGACTGGGCGTCGTTGTAGAGGAGAACCTCGATGATTTGGGTGGATAGAGTGGAGGGGTTTGCGAGGTTGAACAGCAGCTTCTCGTTCCAGGATGGGTTGAGGGTTTTATGCTTAGTTGAAGTTCTCTTGCGCTGCCCCTCCAATTCCACTTGTACGAATGGGCTGGCGCTGCCGCGACCATCTTTGGGCATCAGGCCATTGGCATCCACTACTTCAACCACCAGTTTGGCCATTATATTGGTACTGGTGGAGAGAGAGAGAGGGGCTATGAATGGAATGGATAAATATGGTGAAGACAGTGGGAGAGATGAAGATAGATGAGGAGAGGGAAAAATTGCTATCAGAGAAAGGGAGTTGCATGCAGGGTCATTGCCTCATTTGTTGCAAGAGGAATGCACATAATATTAATATGTAGGCAAAAACTTGCGTTAGGCAGGCCTAAACGGTTTAGGCGGGTTTTATCCTACCCAAATGGGTTCATCCATCCCAAATAGGGTATATTATATGGGTTTGGGCTTGGGTTAATGGATAAAACCCGCTTAAAGCTTGGGTTAATGGATAAAACCCGCCTAAATCGTTTAGGCCTGCCTAACCCAAGACCTTCCCTAATATGTAAGATTTCATTTTGCAATAAAAAAAAGATGAGATGATTGTTTTGTGGGAATAAGATGCCCCAACACCTGCACATGCACGTATATTATATTCTCTCTCTTTTCAATTCTTGTGTTGATATATAAAATAGTATATTTTTCTGATTTTAAGGCAAAAACAAAGAAACAGTGGCATTATTTTAATATGAACAATGTTGTATATTAGTTCATTATACTAATAATTTGTATCAACACATACTACTATATATAACACTAAGTGCGATGAGAATTATGCATTTTATTATAATTAATATATTGTATTTTTATGAATATTTATTTACTTATATTTATATGAAAGTCATGCTAAATAAATAAAAGGAAAATTATAAGATGATATGAGTGCATAAGAATGTAAACATTATAAATCATTTTTCTCTATATATAAAATACATTATTAAAACTTATTTATATGTAGTATTAAGACAAGGGTTGGTTTAACCCTCTCATTATTTTGATAAAAATAAATTAGTCCATCTTTAACTATTAGACTCAATATAAACTCTTCAATTTTTAAAACTGATTAAATTGAATCCACTGACTTTTTATAATAACTTCGTGCACTTTTTAAGAAATGGTACAAACATTTTATATAGTTTATTGGCAATTCTATATTGCAATCAAAATACTCAAAATGCTGAAGGAAAGCACAAAATACTGATTGTATTTATTTTGAGTTATTGAATTATGTAAGATTTTGAATATTTAATCTAAAATTATGTGTATCATAAATTTAATTATAAATAATAAAGATAGGAAACAATTATCACATATCTGTCACAACATATTTTTGTTTTAATATAGACATAGATAGATGAATGGTTGATGTTTCATATAACATAGCTGAAATGGTTCTTGGATGAAGAAGTTGATTTTAGTGTACTTGGCCCCCAACTCTCTCTCTCTCTTCAATTTCAGGAGATAAATAAAGATTAAAAATCCATAGCATGGTACTCTGACATCTGAACCAAAAAACTTGCAAGATTTCTGACATTTTGATTTAAAGTTTTGGAAGAAACCAAAAAATGAATGTATGCATAAAATGTGTGGTAAGATAAAATAGAATATCACCCACCCCCTCACTTTCCCATCAACACAAAGTCTTGAGGGATCAAAATTGTGATAAAAAAGCTAAAGCTATGTCAGAATATGCAAATGAAAAGAAGAATATCCAACTTTTCATCTTTTCTTGAAGAAAAAGATGATGCTGCTGCAATGGATAACTGCAAGCCTTCCCCCCCTGTGGACCATGATTCCAAATGCACAAAAACACAAATTCAAGTCCAACAATTTGCTGAGCAATTAAATGATGCAAAAGATTTCAAAAGCATATGAAGGCTGAAGCTATGCATTTCATAGACAAAACAAATATTGCAATTGGAGGTATCAATGTATTCTATATATCTATGCCCATAAATAATGTCCCATATGCACAAGTTCAGCAAATATTTGAGGAATGTGAAACCTTGCTGAATCACATGCATAGATGAGTAAGAAAAATGGAATGACCAGCCAGCCATCATCTTCAATTCACCTATTTGTATCCTCTCTCAGGTTCCTTCCTCTTCAAAGATGCCGTGTACCAACCTTCTTGATGCATAGGTTCACCCATCGGGTAGACGTTAGAAAGAAACGGAAACTGCCTAGCCCCATCAATCTTGCTCCCACTACTTGACAAGAGGTCTTCAGTTTTGACTTCAAGCTTGGGGACAAAACCTGATACATTGCTACTGCTCTGTTCACGAATAAACTGTGCAAGATGAGGGTTGTTAAACGAGTTATGAATCGGGCCATGTTCTTGATAATATCTGGTGAAGGGCACGGCGCCTGATAGGTTAATGTTATCTCTAGAACCAAAATGAAATGGACCCTTGGAAGAGTAACTGTGAGAGGGTAAAGCATATGAAGCTACTCTCTCCGTTGATTGTAGAATATGTGGTGAAGCAGCATTGTTGGCCAAATGCTGCATTGTACTCAAATCAGCCAGATAAACATTCCCTGTCAAACTAAAATCCCGCATTCCTGGATTCGAAAAATCACAAGTCTTGTTTCCTAACAACTGGCAACCTTGGCTGGGCCAGTGAGCATTGTTGGATCTGCCTGCTAGTGATGCACCAGTATCCAAGTTCAAGTCTACCAAAGGTGAGCTTTCCGATTTAGGTGGGACAAGAGGTTGAGTAGCCTCCTCTGGAGCATCATAGAAGCAATTGAGGTCAATCCAGGGGCTCTTGACTTGCTTTCCATCAACTTCTGAATGAGAATGTGGTACAGTTGAAGGTGAGGATAATGAAATTCCATTAGCAGCAGCAAGATCTTCTACAAAATCAACATTGAGGTCAATTCCGGTAAAGTTCTTTGGCCTGTGATCTGTGCAACTTGTTTTTCCGTCCAAGTTCTTCGAATGAGCAGTAGGACGAAAAGCACTAGTTTCAGCCATACCCTTCCAGCCTAGCCCGCCTTCAAATTTCAATGGTTTCAAGGGTCGGCCGCTAGGTATACCAGCTTTTGCTACAACATGTATTACACCATGAGACGATACAGAAGAAAAAACTGTCTGAACACAGTCATCTGGCTCATTAGCATTAAAATCTTCATTGAGATCAAATCCAACAATAGCTTTATCCTGATCTTTAAAAGGTTTCTTACCACGTTTTGCCATTGAGGAATCTGAAGATTCAATCACCCAAAATTCATCCTTATGTTTGTCCATCACCTTGGAACCAATCTCTAGCAATTTTCCTTCCATTTCCAATACACTCTCATCCCCTCCACATATCTCATGCTTCACCATCCTTTCTTCAGAGTGAAAAGTAGGGAGATTTTCATGTACACCTCTCATTCGTATATCCTTCACAATTCTGCTCGTGCAATAAAAGTTGTCTGAATTATCAGAACAAAAAGAAATCTTGCTAACAGTGGAAGGTTTTCTCTCTTCAGTGGAAAAGGCCTTTCCTGAGAAACATTTAGCTTCATCGGTATTTTTCAGAACATCTGCATCTTCAGGAGTTGCTGGCTCATGATCCCACTTATGAGAAACTCCTCTGTCTCCTTTATTGATATTCGACGAAGAATAATTTCCATCCACGGACAAAACCCTCGTACTATTCTTCACATTTGCACTTCTTATAGTCTTACTAGCAATTTGAGCAGACACACCGGATTCAGAACTGGCTGTCACTGGCTCTTCCGGGCTGCGATCAAAGGTTTTAGAGTTGGAACTATCCATGGGGCTCCCGCAGTTCCTGAACAAGTAAGCTTCTTTAGACGTTTCCTGATAGCTTTGATTGGAAAAGGAAACTGGAACTGCGACAGGTAAAGAGTTAGAACAAGAAGATTCTGTGGTGTGCTGAGAATTTTGCATCGTGGTATTCAACCCATCTTCAGCAGTACTCCTTTTCTTCCTCATTTCCATTTCAAAACTTCCATTCCAGGGAGTTAAATGCGTCTCTGTGCTAATTTCACTCTTCACTGATGATGATTGCATATCAGACTCGTGGCATTTTGAGCTGTTCTCTAAGGCCAGAGCTGATCCATGTCTGCGGTCACTATCCATTGATTCAGAAGCTCGTTTGCCAGATAATCTTGATGGTGAACATCGCATCTTTGTGCTTCCCAGACGAGCACAATCTTTGATTTCCTTGCATGCAGGAGATGTATTCACTTCAACGGTCTCGCCCTTTAGGTTAGCCATACTTTTCTAAGAAGCTTAACCTTGGCAGCTCACTACTACCAAGTTTGACATGATAACATCGTCACACCGCCAATTGCACAAAGTCAGTGTTGCTCTGGCACTTCTAGACATCTCCAGTCAGAACCTCCATTCCTGCACAATCCCACATCAGCAGAAGTGTGACAAATATATACAACACTAGAATCACAGACATATCAAAAGAAATAGTTATAAACAAGGGACCGAAAGAAAAAACATTGATTTCTTTCAATATCCAAAGCACTTCCAATAGAAAGTTACAGCTGACTGCAATGGTGCTTCCTCAATGTATCTATCTATGCATACATATCTCTCAATCTATGTCAAAATAAGCAGTCTACGACAGATGATTCGTGCACTCGGCCTGAAGACAGTTTCACACTGGGTGGAAACAGCAACCAGGAAATTGCAGACTTGTGCATCCTTCATCAAGAGGAGTGAGATGAAATATACTCAAAGCCAGATTTCAAGAGTTAAAAGCCGGTAAATTTTTTGTCTTTAAAGTCGATAAAAGCCACACAAAAATAAAATGTCTCTCTAGGCTGCATAAACAGAAAATTAACCACATTTTGCAAGTGACCTTCTCCAAGAATTGCACCATAAAAAACAGAACAGTTACAACATCAACACGAAACCAGTTGTAACCGAGTCAGAGAACAAGGTGAAGTGATATGGCATAAAACTTAAAAATGCTCCACATTTCCTAGTTCATGAGTTGGCAAAGACTACAAACGATATCTTAATGAAATCAAAAAAGGTGGATACATGTTTAACAACATAGATCTGCAAGAAAGAACTCCATGAAAACCTTAAAGAGACAAGTAGAGTGAGACTCTTGGGATCTATTAAATCATCGATGCAAACACCAGTTGCACAGTCAAACATCTGAAACACGTGGAGAATTCATAGAGTTAACAAATCTTGAAATGGAAATCTTGTGTTTCAAAACCCAATCTGGAGGAGAACTTTGAGCAAGGCACTACTTTGGCAGAACATGAAAGCGAACAGCTTTGAACAGGAAACTCAATTTTATGCGACTCCAACAATACTGAGATTGGCAACAAACCTGAGCAAGAGCATGAGCAGAGGAGTAATGCAACATCTTGCAAGGTCTCAGCTTTTCACTCAGAAACCTAAAACGATGAGAAAAGAAAAAGGCCAGATGAAAAGTCAAGCCAGCCAGAGAACCTTTCACATAGATAGAAGTACGGGTTTCCTCTTTCTCTCTCTCTCCACTATGAAAAGTCCTACCAACCAAGATTAAACACCCACCCTTTTCATCACCGTAAAGCCCAAGAGGAAAGAGACAGAACCGAAATGATTAAAATACGGCAAAATAACAGAGGTATATCAATACACGCTCACACTCATATGCCAATAATGGTGAGAGAGGGTAATGAATGAAATAAACATTGGAAAACGAAAAAAAAAAGAGAGAGATCTTTACCAGAGAGAAAGTTTTGTTTGGTCGCGAATGGCGTGGGATGGAAAGGGATGGGCAGCGGCCTACGACAGTGTGTGCGTCAGAATCAAGGGGCAGAGAGGTGTGTGGAGGAGGGGGCCCACCCCGACTGACTGACAGGGGGGGGAGGTGTGGTACCCACAGGAGCTCTCCTCTGCATTTCACTGAATGTGGCAGCAGTGACAGACAGGTGGAGCCCCACCAAACTAGGTCATATACAAAAACTGACCAACCTTCGAGTCATCATCAACAAGAATGAATGGATGATCTTGTCCAGGCACGACCAAGGTTCGTGATTCTTAATCATTTTTAGCAGGGCAATAATCTATGCCTCTTTAGGGAATATTTGGTCAAGTTTTAAAATAATGTTAAGTATGGATATCTTCATTATCGATTGTCTCCAAAAAAATAAATCAGATCTATTTTTCTTAAAATTTATAGGAGCTATAATTCATGATTAGTTTCAATGTCTAAATTCAGTGTCAAATTTATTTAACCACACACAAACATTATATAATTAATACATGCACATAAAAAGAGAGAGAGAGATTATGTTATCGTGAGTGTGGGGGCATTGATTGATGTAGTGGACTGTTAGGCATGAGATGTTGACGTGTGTTAATGGTGCAGTTCTTTAAGTAGAGATGCAGCCTTCCATCATTTATGAACGGGTCAAAAACCCTTGTAGTATATGAATATATTGCTTTCATCAATTATCCCACTGTTGGAATGAGTGAGCTGTGAGCCCCCCCCCTCGGCTCCCCCCCCCTCTCAATCATACCCCTTTATGTTGCCAAGATTCCTCACAGACAAGGCTTGGTCACTCAGAGCTGTTTTGTTTAATTTCCATCTCTCTCTCTCTCTCTCTTCAATAATTCTTCCAAGGTTCACAAGATTGCATTGGTCATTTGCGTTTTGTAGAAATGTGTTGGTTTTAGTGTGAAAGTTTGAAACATGTCTTGAATTAATAGTTTGCAATAAGAATATATTTCATTAATGATCTTCTATGTTTTTATTTAAGATGGAAAAATGGATCTTGGGAGAAATCCTGATCATAAAATGGATTTCCAGATCTTAATTGCTTCGACTGTAAATGAAGTGGGCCTTCCTTTTCTGGAAAGAAGTTAGGGTTACTGGTTAGAAGTAGAACGACCGCAGAAGGCATTATTTTATGAATAAACGTATAATCCTTAAAATAGAATTCTGAAGGAACATGCACCAAGCCATGTATTGTATTGCATTGCATGTCCAAATATGTACAACACACTACTAGGCCAAATTCAAGTCCCCAACACTCGTGCAGATTTATATGCGAACTGTCCTCACCATTTCAATCCAATGCACCCAGGAAATTACAACAATCTCATTGTTTTTTTCTGGACAGAGAACTACTCACCAACCGCAAAATGATGGCAATGGCTGTGTATCAAGAATTTTACTAGGTACAGAGATCATGCAGTAATGATTTGTGCTCTAGTAAGGTGATTTCAAATTTGCTTCAAGCGTTCCACATCCAACATTACTTCTTCCTCGTTCGCCATTGCCATTGCTGATTTACCGTAAAACTAATGGAAGAAATATCAAGTCAAACAGCTCTGTGTATTTCCGGTTCTCAGTCACATTTGATGTTTCTGTAAATTCTCCTGACAAACAAGTTGGAGCCAAGATATCCAACAGCGCCTGTAGTGAAATTCCCAGGTGATTAGCGAAGAGAGTTTTCCCATTCATGTAGAAAGCGAGAGATAACTTACCACATAGTATTCCTAGGCCGAGGCAGAACATCAAAGTGTATCCAAAATAGAAGCTGGTCTGGAAGAAGCCCGACATCTTGGTCTTGACATAGTAGTAGTATACCGAATAGAGGAGAACGTAGAGACCAGTGGATGCAGCAGAGAAGAATGAAGTCCACTGCCAGTGGTAGTTCTCAGCATTCAGCAGGAAATATGTCCCAACAATTGTCACACAGACAGTGACAATGATTAGAATCACAAACACAAGCAACATGAAGCCGTACACATAGTAAACCTGCCCATGTTAAACTGGATGAGTAATGCTTACAGAAGTAGATCGGCAGAATAGTGTAATAACTACGAAAAATTTATTGAGACCAACAGCTGAGTCTCAAGAAAACAATAGTCCAGTACAAAGCATGGAGAGGTTGCATTTTACCTTGTACAGGGGAATGACGGACAAATAAAGGATCAACAGAGAAACAGGACAGTCAACCAGAAAGTAAAACCATCACAGATCTAGATAGTAAATTCTTACACAATTCTCAAAGTACTATAACAGCTGACAACATATAATGTGAATTACCTTATAATTCCAGAAGGAAGTGAAGACAAAAAACATTTCAATAAAAATGCTTCCGAAGGGAAGCAAACCTCCCATGAGGGAGATAACAGATGAAGTGAGATACCACTTCTTCTCTGGAATTGGACGAGGGATTGTCTTCACCCGGCAAGGATTGTTTGGAGCACCGTTCCAGTTTCTTCCAATAACAGTTCCAAGAAGCGCCAGTGGAAAAGAAATAAATGCCCATATGATAAATACAACCACCATGGTACCAAAGGGAATGGCCGCTATAGAACCATAGAATATCGCAACTCTGTTTAATATTAAACCAATACCGAAACACATGAACGGGAAAAGTGATGCAGTGAGGATCATTGACTTAATCCACGTTTTACCTAACATAGCCAAACAAAATAATATGTTAAACACATAAACTTATTTTCAAACAAGCTTGGCAAAATAATTATTATTTTGGTAGGAAGGAATTGATATGATAACATACCGCCATGGCGAGAATACATGCCACCACTCACATAACCAGCAATAAATGATGTAAAAGCATAACATACAATAAACGTTGTGGCAATTGCTCCTCTCCTGAGACAGACGACAATGTAGCAGGTGAGTACACTTACAAAAGAGATGAATAAACAATCTACATGTCCCAGTGTGAAAGGAATTACTAAACAGGATTAGCAAATGGATAGAGTAATAGGTTGAGGATTTAAACAGGAACTATTACAAATGAAATCATTCAAAGGACAGGGAAGTTTCGAAACCGTGCTTTTATAAGATCCTACTATGCAGAAGTACTGAAATGCACATGCCCAATTTCCATATTTTTCAGAGATTGTTTCATAGAGGCACAAGCCTCTTATAAATGTGTTCTTTGCTAGCAAAATTATCATCTAGGTCATTCCTACATAATTTTGACAAAAAGGTCAAGACAATCACACTGCACTAAAATAAAGCAGCTTATAGGTGATTCTCACATACCCTATGTACAACATTCCAACAATAGCTAAAATGATGACAAGGAGTATAAGTGTTGCCAGCTGAGCACCAGTGCCAACAACAGCCGAAAGTAGAGCCAGATTTTGGGGAGGTCGAAACACATCGCCATGTACAAGTTTCCAACCAGATTCTTCATTTACATCCCGTTCCTATAAGTGAAAAGGTTCCATAAGACCAAGTTATTAGAGGATTTCTTTCAAGGAAAGAATTAACAGTTAAATAGACTGCTACTTAAAGGCATGTCTTGCACAAGCTGAATTATGCACCATCATGAATGCTGGCAATGCAGCATTTTATGTAGAATGACAAATAGAAAATATTACCAGTGTCTCCAGATCATCATCTTCCCGCGCATATTTAGCATAGTCATTCCGAAGGGTGCGCATTAATATCATTGATACCAAACCAGTAAGGAAAATCACCATCATGAAAGAATTAAAGACAGAGAACCAGTGAATCTGCATAAACAAAATCCTTCTATTAGAAGATAATTGAAAAAGGAAGGATATTAACCAAAAGTAAGCAAACCACTATTTTACTGTAACTTCCTAAATTTAATGCCACCTTCTCATAAGATTTTCAAAGTATATGGTGTAAAATGAGAAATTGCATAACCCAGCAATATCCCAGATTAACAATAAATGAAAAAGGCACACCACAAGGAAAATATCAGGAGTAATCACCTGATGCTCAAAGAAAGGGTAGTCAAGATAGACATCAAAACGGCGCGCAAATGAAGTGTTAGTAGGAACCCATTTAACAGAGTATGTCATTTCCAATACCCGACCCTCTTCTAGTGACTGAGCATTCTCTTGGGTAAGATTTACATGAATGATCTACAGCCAAAAGTAGTCTGTTAATGAATGAAGAAGCTATTCAATTGTGCAGAAACATAAAAATGCAAACAAAAACATTAAATTTCTACTCCACCTGGTTCCCATTGTAGTTGATGACAAGGTTCTTGTGTGTAAAAAGCACGTGTTTATTATCATGGGTTCTGTCCAGGAGCACCTCACCAACAAAGCCTTCATGAGAAAAGAATAGGCCAAGCATTCAAATTTGAAGAAGGTACACTTATTGTAAAATTCATATAAATACAAAGGGCATACCCCACAATGGCAAATCGTCTGATCACGTGAGCCGCAGGTGCACATAGAGAACACAAGTTAGAAAGGGACGAGGACTTAAGAAAGTGCAATAGATAATTCTGTAGTAATAGGGAGCAATAAGCAGTTAAACACAACCGGCATACCCATGAAAAATTCAAACCAGTACGAATTATCAATGGCATCTTTAAACTGTTTAACCTTGGCAGCTTCCAGCTCGATTTCACAAATTGGAGTCTTCTCCACATCTCCTGTAAAAAGATAACCGTGTGTAAAAGCCATAGTGAGTGAAATGATAAAATTTATAACTAAAGAGAAATGAAATTCATCAGAGATTATTACTCTTATATTTTATTTCGATCTGACTATCAATAAGCTCATTCCCACCGAGGACCTCTCCAAGCCCACCCCACTTATGAGCTGGTTTGCCTTTTGGGCGGCAAAAAGGGAGGCTGTAATAGTTGTAGGTTTCTTGAGGATTGTTATAAGGACCAACCTTGTTTACCCATAAGTTGACAGTTTCACCATCCTGATACTGCAGATTACATAAAAACGCCTCAGCTAATCAGACTCGAAATGCAAGAGATACTACTCGCAGACGCCTATAGAGAAACCAACTCTTTGAGTATATATTGAAAATAAATCCTATTAGCGGAAATTGAAGAATAACGTAAAAGACGTAATCAAATCCGCATTAGAGGCTACGAGTATAGCAATCCAATGTCAGCTACACTTGCTATAAATCAAATGGACATCATACAAACGAAATAAATGAGACAACATAGGCAAGAGACAATGTGGACGAAGAGTAACCAAGTCAAATTATTTACAAAATAAAAACAACAAACTTACCACAAACGAAATCAACAAGCACTTCCAAGCTTAAAAACATAAATTTCAGAGTTGAAAGGTGTAAATTAGCAATTCAATCACCTTGGCGAGAGAGGAGGCGATGAAGAACACGAACAACAATATGAAGACAAATAAGAATCTGACGGCACGGCTCATCGCCTCCGGATCTAAACCAAAAAACCTAAAAAAACTGAATTTTGGAGCGGAACGGATTAATTCTTCTCAAACCTGCTTGAATTTTTCCCCTGGAAATTTAGATCTCATTAGGAAAACATTGTCGTAGGGTTGGATTTATGTCAAAGACACTTGCGCTATTCATTCGATCCAATCTTGAAAATTATATATGTTGAGATGAGTTTTATTTTAGGGATTGAGAAATAATAGAAGGTGCAAGCAAATATGAGTCTAGCTCGATAATGTAAAATTAATACCAATATTCATTTAAGATCGACTTTTACTGGGAACGAGTCTTAGTTTCCAGAAATGATTATCACGACTTGAGTCTAGCTGACATGGTCGAGTTTGAAAGTTGATTATTGCTCGAGCTCGACTTGAAGTCAAACTTATTAAATTCAACTTGACTAGTTCGATTTTTTAATTTTACTATGTTGAATAATAAGCTCATGACTACCTTATATTTAACCTTCTTAATTGAGCCAAAAATCTATATCTATATATACTAAAAAAAATAAAATCCCTCCCAAAAAAAATTTCTCCCCAAAAACACTTCCCAAATATAAACACATAATATATTTAGTAAATTATATTAAATATGGTAAGTACACAACTATTTATAATTAGCAATAATTGTTTTATTGGATATATAAATAATAAATATTTCTCAAAAAATAACTATTAATTATTACTCATTATTTATAAAGTCAATATATATGGAATGAACAAATTCAATGTGGAATTTTTAATTATAACAAAAAGAGTTAGTCTTGTGTGAAACGGATCTCACAATATCCATATTTGCTTAACTCATAATCGCCCGATCTTTTTCGCCAAAACAACTTAATCAACGAACAAAACTCAGGAGCCTTTGCCTGCACCATTGGAGTGTTCGTCATCACCCACCATCAACTGTAGCCTATTCCACTGATGATGGCCTTGAGAAACTGTTCCAGCTCTTAAAAACTAATGAGTAAATATATTATTTACATATTATAAAAGTAATTACTTATATGTTTTCTGTTAAAAAATATACATCATTTTCATTCCATAAGTGAAAAATATCATTCTTTTATTTTTTAATATCATGAACTAATATCACTAAATACATCATTTCAGGTCTTATTACATTATTTAAAGTAATGAAATGTATCATTTATATATAAAAAAACAATCACACTCCGAAATTGATAAAGCATTTTAGCGAATGTGATTATCAATCGAGCATGCATGATGCCAACTAATTTCCATTTACTCAAATACAACTTCACATTCCCGTATATTAATTGCACACTCCCATCATCATTTCATTCCCGTAGTTCTCCAACACATGAAACCTCTTTCGCAATCGCAAATGAACACAAGTTTCTCGCTGATCAACTCCCCTAAATCATCAATGTCAGTTTGATGAAATTCATCCGCACATCATTCTATCTTTTCATGCATAAGTTGATTTATCAGATTTGAAGAAACATACTTAATATTAGATTTAGATGTGGTGGTAATGCAACAAACACTAAAGGTTTCAGCGACGGAAGATGCATATAGTGGCAGATATCGAAATACTTGAAGACGAAGGGAGTTGTGGAGGAAATTGCGAGGGTTAAGACCATGGCAAAAGGCACGGAGGAGATTTGCATAGGCACGTATTATTTCTTGAGAGAGAATAAGGGAATTAGGAAAGAGAGAGATTGCCGGCTTTGCAGAGAAATTTATTTATTAACTAATATTCATTAAAAAAAACATGTTAAATATATAGATAGGTTTGGATCGTCTATTGTGAGACGGTCTTATACAAGAATTTGTCTAACAAAAAAATATATATATGTTTTTATGGATAGGTTCAGGTGGAATTGTTTTTATTACGAGAATGACTCTGACACCTTCTGATATACGTTTGTCATTCAAGTTTCATAGAAGACACTTCCCTTTTATTGTTTCATAAGTCATGATTATTAACAAGAGTCAAGGACAATCCTTATCACATGTTGGCATTTTATTGAAGAAACTTGTCTTTACTCATAGTCAATTGTATGTTGTTGTTTTCAGAGTTACAACTAGAAGCAGCCTCAAGATATTAGTAAGTGATGATAATAATATTAGCATTTCATGTACTGCTAATGTTGTAGATAAGGAAGTATTTCAGAATGTACAAAATATATTATATATTTGTGCACATGATATGTTATCTTACATTATTTTTTTAAAAAAAAAATTGCATGTTTTTTATACAAAGGATAAGGGTCAATTAGACCCTCCGACTATTATCACAGGAACACATTAACCCCTCTCTGACTATTTGGTTCAATTAAACCCATCAACTTCTAAAATTTGCTCACATAAGCTCCCTTAACTTTTAAAATCTCCATTATACCCTTATTAAGGGTGTTATACATTATCTATGTTTATTTATATATTTTTTATTATATTATCTAAATTTATTTAGTTATTTTGATTTGTTGAATATCAAAATTTTTAAATATTTAATTTTAATTTTTTAATAAAATTATATATTTAACTAAAAATAAATATTTAAATTTATTTAGATTAATATAAATTAATTATTTTAAATGATATGTGTTGGACCCAAAAATGATTGGGCTGAAAAAGTTCGGTCCAGGCCCACTAGGAATGACAACGGCCCGAAATAACGCATCTAAACGGGCTCAATGGCTTCGAGACGACGACCTCGACTAGGTCCAATGTCCGGCAAACGAGGTAATAGCTCCAGCACCCAGTCAAGGCCATGATCACCTCCTGCCTCAGGACCACCTGATCTTAGATCAAACAAGAAGGTCCAACCCTCGTGGACGACCCTAGCAGGAGGTGCCAAACTAGGGAATGTGCTGAAATCAGAAGGAAGTTGTAGGACTGTAAGTCAAAGCCACCTCCACCCTGAAAATCGGAACTACCCCTGAAGATCTCGCACGACTAGTAATGCTCTCCCGTTATGGAGCTCGAAGCATATCGACTAACTAATTCCGCTAGAAAGACGCCAACGGCCACCACCAACGGCTCCCCCCAAATGTCGGAACAACCATCGAAAAGCGCTAAGGTTGTAACCACCTCCCTTAATCTATAAAAGGGACGCGGGTGATCTATTTTAGGCACAATTTTTCCTTATGAACAGAGGCACGAGCACACGAGAGCACTATGATTATTTAGTCTTTCATACAAAATTGTATTCACGGCTTGTATCTGGCGCTCCGTTTTAATTATCGTTGGTTATATTTTATTCCGATTCATATTAAGTTCTAAGGGTCCCAACTTCATCACAAATCGAACCTCAACAATATGTAATAATATAATATACTATTTTAATGGTGTAACAAGGCAAGAATGGAGAAAAGACACGAAAATCAACATTTTATGTGTTTTCTAAATAAACTTAACATTAAAATTTCTAATTTTTTTAATTTTATTATTAAATATTATGTAAACTATTTATTTGTTAATTAATAGAAAAGGAGAACATCAAGCTGGGAGATTAAAAAAATATTGGAAAAATGAAAAAATTAAGTGATGAGATAATAGCAGAGCGGCATCGTCTGATAAATATTTTATATAATATTTAATAATAAAAATAAAATGTTTAGATATTCTAATCTATATATATCTAAAAGCAAGACCCCTCTCCAAAAAAATTCCCCCCAAAAACTACTTGCCAAAATTAATTGTATAATATTTTTGGTAAGTAATAACAAAGATGGTAAGTATGCAATTACGTACTATAATCTCTATAATTGATAATTATTATGTTGGGCATATAATTAATTAAAACTAATTATATATTTGTGTATATAAAAAATAAAGAAACATTTGTAAGTTTAATTAAATAAAGAAACAAATAAAAAAATTATTTAAAAATAAAGAAAAAAAATCATTTGTATATGTATACATAAAATAAAGAACTAAATATGAAAAATGAAGAACAAATATGATTTAAACAATCGGTGGAAATAAGGGAATACATTAATATCATTAATGATAAAATGATGTAATGAATATGGAAATTAATTCTATAATTGACGTTATTTATATTATTAATTATAATTAAATCTCAAAGCATCATTAGTGGGATTAATATTTATTTCTTTTCATACCAATAGTATAAATAGGTTCTACTTATCGAGAAAAATCAGAACAATTTTTATTTTGCCATTAACATATATATAGATCCATGTGTTAGTATTTTTTAACAATTATAGTTTTGATTTTTTATTGTAGAGAATATGAAGATGCCATCTAGAGGCGGTGCTTGAAGAGTTTGGGATTCGAAAGACAAATCTTGAAGCACATATTCTTTTATGGGATATACAAATTTTTTTAGGTTTATCTTTTACGAAATGAATAGCTTTTTGATTTATTAGATATTACTTGAAGATCAATTGTTTAATTTTTTTCATCAATGTAAATGTACATTATCATCGTACTCAATAGTGCTTATGCACTTTTTAGAACATAATCTTAAATTTAATTATCTAATTATTGTGGTTCTTTATTTGTTTATTACTTTTGCTTACATTATAATATTTTTTTATAGTTGTATTCATTTCTTCCACCTTAATAATATTTTATTTATATTTATTTACTCAAATCAGTATTTAATGTCAATACAATAAATGAAATT
>JAPKLW010000018.1:525881-574701 GCA_026898455.1 Plectranthus barbatus | reverse complement strand
TATATATATTTTATTAAACTCACACACCCAGATGTTCCTAGGGAAGCTCGTCCGAATATGTGAACTCTTGCAAGGTGCTTTAACTACTACACCCCGAGCGAGGGGACGTTGGCTTAATACTTTTTCAAAACACTAGGTGACAGAAAGTATTTTTAAATAGGAGAGTTGTTAATTCAGGACTCAAAAGATAGTTTAATTATTGATTCATAATTCAAAATATATTTTGTTAATTTAGGAGTCGAAATAATTCTCAATCCATTACCTGATATTGAGATCCTGGATTGAGAGTTATATGATCTTTCGGGTCCTAAAGTGAAAATTTTTGTAATCTTTCAGATCTTGAATTAATAATCAATCTATCGTGTTCTGAATTAATAATTAAACTATATTTCTGATCCAGAATTGATAGAAAATTAAAGATTTAACTTTAAGGTATATTTCATTAGTAGAATTCTTTTAAGGTATATCTCAAAATTATTAAAATATTATACTCTCTCCGTCCCAGCTTAATTATCACACTTTCTTTTTTTGTTGGTTACAACTCAAATTGTTTCGTTACTAAAAAAAATAATTTTTTCACGCTCAACAATAAAATATTAATTATATTTAACTTATTCTACACTCACGCTCGTTGGTTATTGTGTCTGGTCAACCCAGGACAATTAAACCGGGACGAAAGGTATAGTATTTTTCACAATTTTCGAATATAAATATATAATATCAATCCGTGCAGTGTAATTCTAGTACTAGTATATACATATAGATTATCTAATCATAGTATAAAAATGGGATTTTCTAATATGGGTGACTAAAATTGACGATGTGGACAGGATACCGATAGATATAGTAGTATTCACTAACTACAAATGATGATGAGACGACGCATCGCCCTTGCCACTGTGGACCTGTGCTACTGCTAGCATGTGAAAAGTGAGAGAGCCGTCACAAAATTATCACTCGTTTTTTCTGCTCCGATTCTCGTCGCCATGGCCGCCGCCTTCTTTTCCGATGCCCAAGTTCCTCTCCTGGACGACGCCGTTGACGGATCCGTCGACTTCAAAGGCCGCCCCGTTTCCCGGTCCCATTCCGGGCGTTGGAGATCCGCTTCCTTCATCATAGGTATTTTTTGCAGATTACTCTTTTTTTTTTTGCCTCAATTATCTTACCTAATTTTTCGTGTTTATTTCCCGGATTAGGTGTTGAGGTGGCCGAGAGGTTTGCTTATTATGGAATTAGCTCCAATTTGATAAACTATTTGACGGGGGCGTTGGGACAGTCCACCGCCACGGCGGCCGCGAATGTGAATGCCTGGTCTGGAGTGGCGTCGCTTCTGCCCCTTTTGGGCGGGTTTTTGGCCGATTCGTTTTTTGGTCGGTACCGGATGATTATTGCGGCTTCTGTGCTGTATATTTTGGTTAGTCGCAGATTGGATTTTTTGCTGCTAGTTCGCTTTTTGTATGCTTGAAATATCAGGTGCTGGTTTGCCTAAAGTGTTAGGATTGGATATAAGATGCCTTTTCCTATTTTATTTAGTTGAAAAAAAAATCGATTTTTGTAGAATTTCCTGGGTTTAAATCGAATAATTCTTTGTTTATTTCATTGGCTAAAAACACTGGTATTTATATAAGGAAATGAATTCAAGTTCGTAATTCTCATGAAAAGCGATTATTTTATCTATATGGTAGCGAACTGTTGCATCTCTGTAGGAGAAAAACAGTAACTGCTATCCATTGACATTCTCTGATTGATTATAGGCGCTTGCAAGCTTGTCTGTGTCAGCTGTTATTTATTCTACGAGCTCGGCTGAGTGTCAAGAATCTGCAGCGACTGTAGAAACTTGTTCTCCGTCTCAATTTCAAGTTGCTCTGTTTTTCATCTCGCTGTACTTGGTTGCATTCGCCCAAGGAGGGCATAAGCCATGTGTCCAAGCTTTTGGAGCTGACCAGTTTGATGAGCAACATCCGGAAGAGTGTAAAGCCAAAAGCTCATTCTTTAACTGGTGGTACTTTTCATTTTGTGCTGGTTGTTTGGTGTCTATTTTCGCTTTGAACTACATCCAAGACAACTTGAGTTGGGGCCTTGGCTTTGGAATCCCCTGTATTGCCATGTGCCTTGCCTTGATTGTGTTTTTGCTTGGAAGTTATACGTATCGGTTCCGTGTACAATCTGATGAGAGGAGCCCTTTCCTCAGAATTGGTCAAGTATTCTCTCGAGCAGCTAGAAATTGGCGAGCTACTGATTCTGCCATAGAAATGGAAGCGGAGGCCCAGGGAATTCTGTCCTACGAAGGCTTTCATCAGTACAAGTAAGTCAACTTGGTGTCACGTATTTCAGTGTTGATCTCATTCATATAAATAGCTTTCACTACTGTGTTGAACAAGTTCCATCTAATATATGTGCAAAACAAGGTTGCAAAAAGAAAATTTGAAGTAGAAGCAACAATCACGAGATCTGGAATTGAAATGCTGTTCTTTATAGTGAAAAATGTTCCATCTTCTTGCATGCGATAGTTTTGTAGATTTAACCGTGTTTCATCATTCTATGAAATGGGAGAAAGCACAGGAGCTACTACACTATGATAATATTGTAATTTGGGAATAAACTCAGAGGTTAATTATGTGTGGATTACAGGTTTCTTAACAAAGCTTTAGTTGGACCCGATGGTTGTAGCATCAGTGACATAGAAGAGGCAAAGTCAGTTCTGAGGCTTGTTCCAATATGGGCTACATGTTTGGTTTACGCAATAATATTCTCACAGTCATCCACTTTATTCACCAAACAAGGAGTTACAATGGACCGTCACATCATTGGAAGCCTTCAGATACCGGCTGCCTCACTGCAAACCCTTATAAGCTTCTCAATTGTGGTCTTCTTGCCTATATATGACCGCGTTGTGCTTCCAGTAGCCAGAGGCCTAACTGGGAAACCAACAGGGATATCAATGCTTCAGCGCATAGGTACTGGATTGTTTTTGTCTGTGCTCTCCATGGTGATCGCAGCTCTAGTGGAGGCGAAGCGTCGTCAAACAGCTGTCGAGTATGGGTTGGTGGATCTGCCGGAGGCTACGGTCCCTATGAGTGTGTGGTGGCTGGCACCTCAATATTTGCTTTTTGGGGTATCCGATGTTTTTACAATGATTGGTCTCCAAGAATTCTTCTACGATCAGGTGCCTAGTGAATTCAGAAGTATTGGTCTAGCACTCTACCTCAGCATATTCGGCGTAGGGAGTTTCATCAGCAGTTTTCTCATCAAAGTCGTTGAGAATGCCACAGGTGGTCCGGGTCGGGACAGTTGGTTCGCAGACAACTTGAACCGGGCGCATCTTGACTACTTCTATTGGCTGCTGGCCGCCCTCAGCGCAGCTGCATTCATCGTCTTCCTCTACTTCACCAAGTTCTATATTTATAACAGGAAATGCGTTACCTGATGCATTCTAAACTATATATTGTACTTGGAAGCACAGTGTAATACTAGTTATTCCCTTGAATTATTCCGGTTTGATTGGGTATAATAATCAAGAATTGTAAGCTTAAAATGAAGTTAGTGCAATTAATATTTTATGAAAAAAAAATTATTTTAAAAAATATGACTAATAAAGTGAGAAAAAAAGGGGGATAATTATATTTTTATATGAAACAACCTCTATCTCCACACGCGTCGACATCAAGATTCAAGAAAACTTTTTGGGAGAGGACAATTAATTGCCAAAAAGTGAAAACTTGATCAAGTTTGCAACTTCCAGTTTTGGTCATGACCAAAAAGTGAAAATTTGTTCGAGTTTCCAACTTCCAATTTTGGTAATGAATTATTAGTAAGGTGATGATGATGCTTAGCATAAAGCAGCATGTTTCAGCACATAGTAAACTGCTTTCTTCTTATATTAATTAATGTTCGTATTTGCGAGGGTTAATTAGACGTGTTGAATAGCACTGCACGTCAGAGATTAGGGAGATAGAAAGGGAGAATGTCTACTACCGGAGATGATGCAGAAGCTGCATTGCTAAATGGCGTCGTCGGCGGCGCCGCCGACTTCAAAGGTCGGCCGGCCAGCCGCACGACAACCGGCTGTTGGAAATCCGCTTCTTTCATCATAGGTACAAGTGATGACTTGTAATTTTGTTGAATGTTGAACTGTCTTACGTTTGGTGTACCGTTGACATTAGCTAGGTGTGGAAGTGGCGGAGAGATTTGCGTATTACGGTATAAGTTCGAATCTGATTAGCTATTTGACCGGTCCGTTGGGCCAATCGACTGCCACGGCGGCGGAGAATGTCAATACCTGGAACGGCACGGCGACGCTTCTGCCCCTCCTCGGCGCCTTCGTTGCCGACTCATTTTTGGGACGATTTCGAACCATCATTATTGCCTCTGTCGTTTACGTAACGGTTAGTACCCTAGATTTTGTGAATCTCGCTCATTTTTTGTCGTTCAATTGATTGAGTTGTCTATCACCTTGATCCTCGTAAGGAATTAGTATATAGCTTTAGATTACTTGAATAAGGAATCTAAGGAAACTACAACTTTATTCCCCCCATGTAGGGGATTAAAATTCATTTTGGAAGTGAGGCTTGAAAGTTCCTGTTAGTCTGTACTTAGCTTTAGATCAGCTCAATAAGGAATTTACTGCAAGAGACGCATACAAGAGAAGGAGAAAATTTTTACTGGTAATTTAGGGTAGATTTTCGTGTTAATGTTCGAACCTTGTGATGAATGTACAAGATTCGTTTCTGCAAGTATGGCTACTGATGCCAACTCTTTTACTGTGATGGACCAGAGTCTTGGCTTCTTGTCAATGTCAGCTGCATTACATTCGTCTAACTCTTCTATCTGTGAAAGTAATGCAAATAACTCGGCCTGTTCGCCTCCTATGCTTGAGGTTGTATTCTTCTTCTTCTCGTTATATTTAGTAGCACTAGCACAAGGGGGCCATAAGCCTTGTGCACAAGCTTTTGGTGCTGATCAGTTTGATGAGGAAGATGAAAATGAGCTTAGAGCAAAAAGCTCATTCTTTAATTGGTGGTACTTCTCGATGAATATCGGTATTTTAGCAGCTCTCTTAGTTCTGAGCTATATTCAAGAAAATCTGAGTTGGGAACTTGGCTTTGGAATCCCCTGCATCTTGATGTGCTTTGCACTAGCTGTTTTCTTGCTTGGTTCCAAGACTTATCGCTATCCCATCAGCAGAGACGAGCCTAACCCGTTCCTCAGAATTGCTCGAGTTTTTGCTCGTGCAGCAAAATGTCAGAAAGCTGCCCCTGCGATTGAAGGTGCCAAACTTGAGTAAGTCAATCACCCTTCTCTTGTATCTCAAGAGGGACTTGTGTGGGCTGAAAAGTATAAACTAATATGCATATTTGTTACAGGTTTCTTGATAGAGCAATTCTTGCAGCTCCGGGTGCAGATGGGATCGTCTGCACTGCGGGGGACGTAGACGAGGCTAGAGGAATACTTAGACTCGTTCCAATCTGGTGTACGTGTCTGGGATATGCTATCGTCTCTTCCCAAGCATCAACTTTCTTCACCAAACAAGGAGCTACATTAGATCGTCATCTAATCAGTGATGGCTTCGAGTTACCGGCTGCTGCACTGCTATCTCTCATCAGCGCATCCATTCTGGCTTTCATTCCTATCTACGACCGTGTTTTAGTCCCAATCGCCAGAGCTGTGACTAAGAAACCTGCAGGCATATCAATGCTGCAACGCATTGGTTCAGGCATATTCATATCTTTTATTATCATGGTGATTGCTGCAGTTGTGGAGAGGCGGCGCCTCTCAATTGCAGCTGAGTGTGGGTTGGTGGACAAGCCAGGTGAGACGGTGCCGATGAACGTGTGGTGGCTGGCGCCTCAGTATTTGTTGCTGGGTGTTGCTGATGTGTTCACAATGGTTGGCCTTCAGGAATTCTTCTATGATCAGGTTCCTAGTGAACTCAAAAGCTTGGGGATGGCTCTGTACCTTAGTATATTTGGAATTGGGAACTTTCTGAGTAGTTTTCTGATATCTGTTATTGAGCGGATCACGAGTGGAGTCGGGCAGGGCAGTTGGTTTTCAAATAACTTGAATCGGGCTCATCTCGACTACTTCTACTGGCTACTGGGAGGCCTCAGTGCCCTAACATTTGCCGCCTATGTTTACTATGCAAAATGTTATATTTACAAGAGGAAAGACTAGCTTCTTTTTTTCTCTTCTTCATAGGAATTATTATTATAAGATGCAATATGACTGTGTAAATAATGTAATAATAACTATATGCTTACAAATCGATCCTTTTTTTTAAAGAAAAATAATAATGTATTATATCAAAACCCATACCTTCATGTGATTTTGGAAAGTTCAAACACATGATTTATTACTTGTTAGCAAGATATTTTTACCTCTCCGGATGTTTATGAATTGATCCTATTATTATCAAGACATTCATTTATTTATGTTATGTGGTATACGACAAAAGGTAGGGTCGCCTCTTCAACTACTCACCAAAATGCGACCTCACCTACCAAAATGCTTCATCACCTACCAAAATAATTTCCATTCAGGAGTTTAAAATCACGTGTCAAATTTTATATCAAACGTTAATGTTTTTTTTTTTAAAAAAAATAAAAATAAATTATTCGCCATTCGATGGTAGCAGGCGCATGCCAACTACCATTAGTTTCATGGTGAGTTGTTACATACACAATACTGTTGGTTGAATAGTCGGAGAGAGAATGACCATTGCTGTGGTCGCCGGAGGTGAGATATCGGAGCTCGAAGCGCCACTGCTGCACGACTTCGTCAAGGGTTCCGTTGACTTCAATGGGCTCCCAGCCAGAAGGTCGGAATCGGGTTGCTGGAAATCCGCGGCTTTCATGATAGGTAAAATCATGTTCAGCTAATCTAACCAAACACGTTTTTGGATTTCAAATCTCATTTTGGTAATCTTCTTTGAAGGTGCGGAGGTGGCCGAGAGATTCGCATATTATGGAATAAGTGCGAATTTGATAAGCTATTTGACAGGGCCGTTGGGCCAATCCACGGCGGCCGCCGCGGCGAACGTAAACGCGTGGAGCGGGACTGCGTTGCTGCTGCCGCTCGTCGGCGGTTTCATCGCGGACTCCTATTGGGGCAGATATCGTACTGTTATCATTGCTTCTGTGGTCTACATCTTGGTTAGTAATCACTAATCAGTATCACCCTCCTCAACTTATTTTGGAAATTATTTTCTTTCATAATTTTAAATTAAACTGATCTTTATTCAATAGCACAAGTTTAATTGAATTTCTGATAGCCTGCGTCAAAGTTTATAGAAAATATAAATTCTACCAGAAAATGTCAAATTATCAAGCCAACCAAATCTGAATTTGATCTTCTTCTTTTTTTTCATTTTAAAAAGTTCAATTTGAAATTAAAAAATGCTGTTTAGTCTGAAATTCAGAGTAGCAGAAAAAGAAATTATGGTTAGTGATAAAAGCAGAATGATTTTGTTATGAAGAAATGAAGTGTTGCAACATTTATGTATATATATAAACATAAGGGATTTTGTGATGGATGATTAGGGTCTAGGCTTCTTAACTCTATCAGCAGCAATCAGTTCATCCCACACATCGGTCTGCGAGGAAAGAAATGCAAACAAGTCGGCATGCTCGCCTCCCCTGCTGGAAGTGGTGTTCTTCTTCTTCTCATTATACCTTGTAGCACTAGCGCAAGGTGGGCACAAGCCCTGTGTGCAAGCTTTTGGAGCTGATCAGTTCGACGAGGATGACAAGAGAGAGAGTAAAGCTAAGAGCTCATTCTTCAACTGGTGGTACTTCTCATCAGCTGCAGGTGTTTTCGTAGCTCAGCTCGTGTTGAGCTACGTTCAGGAGAATTTGAGTTGGGAACTGGGGTTTGGGATCCCGGGTGTCTTCATGTGTTTGGCACTCGTCCTCTTCGTGCTAGGCTCTTTCACCTACCGCTTTGCCTCCACAACTGCTGGGAGGAATCCATTTGCTAGGATCGGCCTTGTTTTTGTGAAAGCAGCAAGAAACTGGAAGTCTGACCATTCTAATTCCAGTCCCAAATGCAGGTTTCTTGATCGAGCCATTCTTGAAGATGAAGGTAGTGAATGCAGCGTCCATGACGTGGAAGATGCGAGGGCTGTCCTTAGACTGGTTCCCATCTGGTGCACTTGCTTGGCCTACGCCATTGTATTTGCACAGGCCGCCACTCTCTTCACCAAGCAAGGCGCCACAATGGACCGCACCATCACGCCTACCTTCGAAATACCGGCTGCCTCACTACAGTCCATCATCCACATTTGCGTAGTGGTCCTCGTCCCAATCTACGACCGCGTTCTGGTCCCAGCCGCAAGGGCTGTGACCAAGAAACCTGCGGGGCTGACAATGCTGCAGAGAATTGGTACAGGGATGTTGATATCTGTTTTGCTCATGGTAACTGCAGCGATTGTTGAGAGGCAGCGGCTGGCCACAGCTCGAGAGTATGGGCTTGTGGACGAGGCAGATGCAGTGGTTCCAATGAGCGCATGGTGGCTGGCGCCTCAGTATTTGCTGTTTGGTATGGCGGATGTGTTCACAGTGATCGGTCTGCAGGAGTTCTTCTACGATCAGGTGCCTGCAGATCTGAAGAGCATAGGGCTAGCGCTGTATCTGAGTGTATTTGGGGTGGGGAGCTTCTTGAGTAGCTTGTTGATATCGGTGATCGACGAGGTGACGAGCGGAGACGGCGGCGACAGTTGGTTTTCGAGCAACTTGAACCGAGGGCATATCGACTACTTCTACTGGTTGCTGGCGGGGCTGAGTGCGCTTACATTGCTGGCCTATTTCCACTTTGCCAGATCTTATGTTTATAAAAGGAAAGACTAAGTCAGTCACCCTCTCTAAACGTATTTCAAATGGTAATGATGAATATCTATCCCATATTCTACAAATTTATGAAATTCTGTCCTGATTTATTAGTTTAATGGATATTCATTATGCAATGTCATTTCTTTAACATTTTGCTACATCAGGCATTTGTTTTATGAAAATAAAATAAGAAGATGAACAGTTAGAGGACCTGCGTTGATTAAAACTGGAGTCTTAGGGGGAGATACCGCAGTTGTTGAGGGACACTACGTTGAGAGGTTCAGTGAGAATAGATGAAATGGATAAAAAAAATTCCTAAAAGCAATCAGAGCTTCTCTCTATTAACCTTGGTGAAGTTGGTAGGGCAGGATTCAGACATTATATATATTTTGGGCTTTTTAGGGTCTTATTAATTAAAGAAAATGATTATGTTTTGAGATTGCTTGAAGTTATTACCCATGTTACAGTAGTAAAAGGGAACTATTTTTTCTTAAATAGATTAATGCAGTAAAATATGTAAATACTTACATGCATGGGTATGCCAGTTATCATTTTCAATTTAAGTTTGGCCAACATGGATGGATTAACAGTTTTACCTGTAAAAATCCCTATAATATTAATCACTGAACTGTTTATTTTGAACTTTATGGATCCAGTTGATGATAAGTAGTACTCCATATGATTATTTGTTAAAGTTCACACGAGCTGCTGCCTCACATGCATGGAATGATCGTGAGCCGTACCCGCTGGACCTGTTACACAAACTTCAAGATGAAGAAGTAGGCTCGATACGTGGAGATGAAGGAAAGCAAGTCTGCATAGCTGCCATTGGATTTGAGTAGTATTTGTTATTACGATTTTTCTAGATTGTTTTTTTTTTTTATTCTTTTGCAAGGTTGTATGTATTCTTGTGTAACTTGCATTTAGTCGATAATGAGAAGATAAATATTACACCCAGAAACACCTTTATCATGTTTTCTATGCAACTTCAACAAGGTACCAAAGCCATGGTGATTTAATTTCTTCTATTCCGGTCATCATATTCTTAAGGCGACTGAAAAAGACGATGAGCATTATGAGGAGCAACTGCAGCTCCACGGGTCAGACTATTCAGGAATGAAGGTCGTTAATTTTCCTTTAACTGATGTGAATTATTGATTGTGGAGGAACACGGTGGTGATTGCTCTAGAGTCCAAAGACAAGTTTTGGCTTGTGGATGATAGCTGCGAAATTCCGGTGACTGGATCAAAGTACTAACGCCGCCGGAGGAAAGTGAACTTCATGGTTGTATGTTGGATCAAAGTTTCGATTTCGAACCATTGCCTACATAAATGATATTGTTGATCTTTGGCATGATATAAAGGAGAAGTAAGGTGTATCTAATATAGCCATGTTATTTCAAATTAAAAACAATATTATAAATATTAGGCAAGTAACAATGGGCGTTACTGTTGGGTATGAGGCCCGCTTGCTCCGAACGTCCGATCGGTTCTCGCCGGATCCCGACCGAGTCCTGATTGGACTCAGTTTTCACTCACGGTAGCCGAACCTCCCGCTCTTCAAGCTTGGACCATCCTTCCTTCGGTCGATCTACACTTCTTCGGTCTTCTTGGCTTGCGTATGGTTGCCGGAGCCCTGCCTCTTCGATTCAAGGCTTCACCTTGGCTCATAACTCACCTCTGTGTGAGCCTTCACCTTCCAACCGACCACCGACTTCAACTATGGGTAGCAGCACTCAAAGCTACACTCAAGCTCACAGGATCTCTCATCGGAGTTCACCTTTCAGGCCGCGGAGGGTTCGAAAGGTTAGAGAGAATGGAGAGCTTTCTAGAGAGAGAAGAGAGAATGCGGCGGTTAGGGTTTGATCACAAAAGTGAGTGGCGAACCGAATCAGGTAATATATATAGATGGATAAGGTTAGTATAACCGCTCTAACAACTTACCGACCCAAAACCCGGACCACAACCCAATCCCTAAACCAGGCCTAAATATAAGAAGGGCTCGGATATATAACTGGGCCTTGAAGCATTAACCCAAGGCCAACAATTCCCACGATTACATAATTGAGGCAACTGACCACGATTTTTAATTTTGAGGATATTATCAAATGTTTGAGAGTGGAAAATCAAAGAATTTTTCAAAAAACTAACTCATCAATTGAGGCAATTGCACACGATTGTCAACTTAGAGGGTAGGGGCTGGCAATTTCTAGCATGACACGAACACGCATGATAAAAGCGAGCACGAACACGAACACGACACGATCCCATTAAGCTCAAACAAGATAATGACACGACACGAAAATGACCCGACACAATAAAAATTAACCTTAATAAAATTGTCAGCTTTACACATGGGACTAAATGTTTTTAATACGACACGAACATGTACGATAATAATGAGCACGAACACGACACGAAGCTGTTAAGCTCAAACACGAACACGACACAAACTCGTTAAGCTCAAACACGATAATGACACGACATGATAACGACCCAACATACACGAATTGCCAGCCCTATTAGAGGGTATTTTTAAAGGTTTGGGGAGTGGAAAATCAAAGGATTTTTTGTTACGATCAAGGGTAGCTCTAAAGGCTATTGTTAAGGTGTATGAAGGAATGAATGAGGAAGATAAATCTGTCAAATTTCTTTTAGGATTGAGTGATGTGTTTCATCTGTCTGACTTCAGAGAACACAAGATCTTGTGTCTTGATTATGTTTTAACCCTAACGATGGTTCAGGAGTATGCACGGGTTGACTGTTACTTTGATTTGCGGAGAGCCCGAGTAACGTGCTTGTATACCCGTATCTTGGGTGACAGCAGTTCATGTAGAACGTCCTGATGACTTGAGCTAGGTTACCATATCCGAGTAATAGGAAGGAAACATTCTCTGAGGAGCTCAATAAGGTTCATCGTGCTAAAGTTGTGCAGGCTGATTAAGTTCAAGCACGGGTGATAATATTTTAGTGGTACTGCTCAGGAAAAATAAGAAATTAATTAATTGTATGAAGTATGTCAGAAGCTCCAATTAATTAATGAATGTCCAGTGACCTTAAATAAGGGGATTTATCAAGTTAATGCAACTCGTTCTCATAACGTGATAATAAAGGGGTAGACCAATATTAATTCTGTGGTGAAAAAGTATTAATATAATTAATTAATTATGTCATGGGTTGTGTTCTGGTCATCCCTCTCGTTCCAATGTGGGCCCGGTTCATTCATGTCACCCTCCGCTCAACTAATGTAAGTCTTACGGGAGCCACTCATTGTTCGTGCTTCTCTGCACCGACATTCATTCTCTGGTCCGACACTGGGTCACTACACGCCCACCAGCTTCCGCCTGGTTCGTCCCCGAACCACACTGTACTGGGAGAGGTTCGACTTTGATATCATTTGTAATGCCCCGGCCCCAGAGTCCGAACGAGCTCACCCAAGGTCGGCCACGTTACCCACCAATGGCCTTAACCGGCTTCCAGACTGACGGCTGACCCCACAGACCAACACAAGTCCCTCCCAACGTGCTTTGTCCTCACGTTTAACATTGGAGTTTTCCTAAAATGGGTGCCGGAAAAGATGATGCACCATGTTGGTATGAGTAGCACCTATCAAATCCTTTAAGCTCTCTTTAACTATATAGTCTCATTCTTGTATAGCTTCAGAATCCCTCTTGTTTTAGTGTGGACTCAGTTCATTCATGTCACTCTCCGCTCAACTAATGGAAATTTTACGGAAGTCACTCATTATCTGTGCTTATATGCACCGACAATCACTATCCGCTCCGACACAAGGTTACTACATTTGGAGCATGCCGTGGCTATTGAAGAGAGGGAGGCCACCTTATATTAGATGCTTTGTGTGTGTTCTGTGTGGGTTTGTTATGCAAGATTTTTTAAGAATAGTGTTTTTTATTCTTTTACAAGGTTGTATACATTCTTGTGTAACTTGCATTTAGTTGATAATGAGAAGAAAAATATTAAACCCCGAAACACCTTTATTATGTTTTCTCTGCAACTTCAACATTCTTCAAAAGATAATTTTTTATTTTTATTTTAAATTATATATGTTGGATTTTTTCTATACATATATCATTGTCACAAATGGCCACAAATACAATCATAATTTCGTAAAAAATAGCTAAAATCAAATCAAAAGTACTAATCAACTAAACCTCAGTTTAGATTTCTGCATACACACTATTTCCCAATGGATCTCAACACTATTGGGCCTCAACGTTCACCTTGGTTATCTATCATTTGATTTCTCTCGATCGTCTCGCAATTTTCAACTTTTATAACATCTTAATATCCAAAATAGTAAAATTTTCTTATTTTGCTTTTTCATCATCAAATCAAGGATACTATTATCATCATTATGTATGGTTTGAATTAGAGATTTATCTTGGATATAAAAATAGCATAATTATAATTATAATTATAATTATGTAGGCATGAAATCGAAAAGACAGCAAAGAAAGAAGAGCTTTGCGCATGAAAGACGGAGGCTGGTCCCGCACACATCTGCTCCACCCCTCACACCCGTTACCTATACACACACTTTTCTATATCTATTTTCATTATTGCTTTCTTTTCTTTTTTTCAATAAATAATATATTTTCATAGACATGGAATAATAATTTTAAATAGGAATTGGAATACAAGTGGTTGTTTGGTGAGACGGCTTTGCAAATTGCAATGCAATGCATTTTTTTTAGTTTTTTAAATGAGACGATGATTACTGAGAAACATGCATGGGATCATTGCATTGGACAGCCAACTCCTAGCTACTATTTGCTATTTACATCAACAATATATACTTATATTAATATACTTATTTGATTTTGCTATTTTCTTCATTTTATATGCTTTTGACAATTTCTGTGTCGTTTTGTTTTTTTGGAATGCAATCTTATATTCCTATATATTGTCAAATTTTATGATTATATTTTTGTTTTTGATTTTGTATTGTAGCGTGATTATTGCAATTATAGAATTTACAGGCGCACATATCTTTAAAAGACAAATATTTATTCCATACAGCTAGATAATTAAGGAAACTTTCTGGATTCAAATTTCATTAGGATTTAATCAAGATTAATATTGTATGATAGACCAACAATATTTGCCTCAGAAAATAATGTATTACTGAGCACGTATATATAGAGTTTACAAGATATATGATATTTATCTAAGGATATATACAATCTAGAGATATATACAAATAATCTAAGAAGATATAGATATATTATTTGATTTAGTATCTTCATGCATATCTATTCTAATATCCCCCCTCAAGCGAGATTGTGGAAAACCGACAACTCGAAGCTTGCCGCGAAAGTATTCGAACAATGGACGAGGTAGGCCTTTGGTGAATATGTCTGCCACTTGTTCAGAAGATGGAATGAAAACGGTATTCAATTTCTTCGCATGCACTAATTCCCGGACAAAGTGGTAGTCGATGTCAATGTGCTTTGCGCGCTTATGTGCGACAGGATTTTGACTTAGAAAAATCGCACTGTTGTTGTCGCAGAATAGGGATGGCGGCGCTGAAAGTGGGACGCGGAGCTCATGTAACAGATTTGTGACCCATATGATTTCTGCAGCGGAGTTGGCGAGGGCGCGGTATTCCGATTCACAACTGGACCGTGATACCGTCGGCTGTTTCTTTGCGCTCCAAGATATTAAGTTTCCAGCAAGAAATAGTGCATACCCATAAGTGGAGCGACGGGTGTCCGGACAACGAGCCCAATCGGCGTCAGAGTAGGCAACGAGATTGCAGCTTTCCCGAGTAGAAAAAACCAAGCCATGATTGATAGTTCCCTTGACATAGCGAAGAATGCGTTTGACTGTCTGATAATGGTCCTCCGTGGGAGCGTGAAGAAACTGACTTACCAAATTGACGGCGAAAGAGAGATCTGGCCGTGTGATGGTTAAGTACTGAAGTGCGACAACTAAGGACCGGTAGAGAGTGACATCGGCGAAAGGTTTCCCGTCGGCCTGAAGGGTTGTGTTTGCGGCGATTGGAGTCGAGACTGGCTTAGAATCCAATAAGTCTGTTCGAGAGAGAATATCCCTGGCATACTTTGCTTGAGACAGAAATAGGCCATCCACAGTGTAAGTAACCTCTAGTCCAAGGAAATAATTCAGCTGCCCAAGGTCTTTAATGGAGAACTCCGAATTTATGTCTTGAATAAATCTGGAGATAGAGGCGACGTCATTTCCTGTTAAGATGATGTCGTCGACATAAACCAGTAGAAATAAGATCACACCGTCCTTGAAGAGAGTGAAGAGTGATGTGTCCGATTTACTACAGCTAAAGCCGAGACGAAGCAAATAATCACTGAGGCGGGTAAACCAGGCGCGTGGAGCTTGCTTCAGACCGTATAGAGCCTTGGACAGTTTGCAGACATGATTTGGAAATTGCTGATCAATGTATCCAGGAGGCTGTTCCATGTACACAGGAGAAGATAAATCGCCATTTAGGAAGGCATTTTTGACATCGAGTTGGTGAAGAGGCCAGCTATGGAAAACGGCGAGGCTGAGAATGACCCGTACTGTGGTTGCCTTGACTACTGGACTGAAAGTGTGAGAAAAATCAAGACCAGGAATCTGAGTAAACCCCTGAGTTACTAACCGTGCCTTGTGGCGATCAATGGAGCCGTCAGCTAAGAATTTGGTGCGGAAGACCCACTTTGAGCCCACTATGTTGGTGTTCGGAGGTCGCTGGACGAGGGTCCATGTGTTGTTGCGACGCAGAGCAGCCATTTCTTCGTCCATAGCAGCCATCCAATGTGCATGTTTTGCAGCAGATTTGAAACCACGTGGCTCTGAACTAGATAGAAGAGCATCATAAAAGACATTGTTAGCAAGATTAGCAATATATCGTGGTCTAAAGATACTGGCCTTGGCTCGAGTGGTCATTGGATGGGTAGGTTGCACGGGTGGAGTGTGTGCGTGATTAGGGTTAGGGTTTTGTGCGGGAATAGGTTGAGGGGCGCCGTTAGGGTTAGGGTTTTGGGCGCCGTTAGGGTTAGGGTTAGGGTTAGGGTTTGGTGCGGAAATGGCGAGAGGTGCGCCGTTAGGGCAGATAGTGCAAGGTGCGGAGGGTGGGGTTTGGATCGAAGGTGGCAACGATGGTGAGGGAGGTGAAGGCCGAAAAGACGTCGCCGAAAGTGGTTCGACGAACGACGAAATTTCGAGGGAGTTTATGACCGAAGCGGACGAGTTTGACACAGAGGGAAAGTGGTTCTCATCAAACCTTGCGTGACGGGTAACATAAATGCGTGTCGTAGCAGGATCGAAGCACTTAAAACCCTTGTGAGTAGAAGAGTAACCTAGAAAGATGCAAGGTAAACTACGAAGGGAAAATTTGGTCGAGGCGTAGTCCCCTAAGCAGGGATAAACGCGACAGCCAAAGGGGTGGAAGGAGGAGTAGGATGGGGTTGAGCCGTATATAAGCTGAAAAGGAGAGCTGCCGTCTAGAATGGGTGTGGGAAGACGGTTGATGGTGTAGACCACAGCACTAAACGCATCTACCCAAAAGGACAGAGGTAAATTGGCGTGGAAGAGGGCTGTGAGGCCGGATTCAGTAATATGACGGTGTTTCCGCTCAGCCCGCCCGTTTTGACTTGGGGTATACGGACAGGAAAAGCGATGATGAATACCTTTAGTGAGGAAGAAGTTACGGACATTGTGATTTGTGAATTCAGTTCCACCATCAGATTGGAAGGTTTTGATTGTACGGGAGAACTGATTTTCAACAAAGGCAGTAAATATTTGTAGGTGTTTGAAAAAATCAGATTTTCGCGCTAAAGGATAGAACCAAGTAAAGCGTGAGAAATCGTCAATGAAGATTACGTAATATCGAAAATTGGAAGTAGAGGTAACAGGTGCAGGACCCCAAAGATCACAGTGAATTAAATCAAGAAGATGCGAAGAACGCTTTTCATTAAGTTGAAATGGAAGTTTAGAACTTTTAGCAAGTTCACAAGAACGACAGAGACTGCTAGATAAGGAACGACTAGAAAGGAAAATAAGACCTAATTTGCTGAGAAGAAGTAGAGACTCGGGCGGAGTGTGACCCAAGCGAGAGTGCCATACATCCATGGATGCTTGCATGTGTCTCGACCTTGCGGTAGCAAGAAGAGCTGTGCAATCTCCATCCAAAACGTAGAGGCCATCTTTACGGTGACCGGTGGCAAAAACATGATTTGTTTTTCGGTTCTGAATGAGAAAGGAAGAGTGTGAGAAAACAACACGAAGAGGTAGATCAGTGATTAATTTACTGACAGATAAGAGATTTTTAGTGATAGAGGGAACGACAAGCACATCAGATAAGAGAAGATGGGAGTTGAGAGTAAGGGTACCGGTGTGGGTGATAGGTAGATGAGCACCGTTACCTACAACCACCTGCTGGTTACCAGAATAGGGAATGACGTTATCAAGATTTGCAGGGCTGGAAGTCATGCGGGCAGAAGCGCCAGTATCGATATACCAATCCGAACGATCGGAAGAGGGAATCGAACATCCTGCGGCGAAGGCCTCAACTAGGTTTGAGGATGGCTACGGAGTGTATCGTTGAGGACAGTGTGAAGAATAGTGACCGTTGGTGCGACAGATTTGGCAGTGGGGAGGGCGTTTCTGATTCTTTTGGCCACCACCCTTCTTCTGATTTTTAGGGTATGGAGGGCGAGAGTTAGCCGGAGGCGGCCCAAGGATGCCGCGGGTGGAGGAGTTGCTGTAGAAGGCGACAGAAGCAGGAGCAGGAGGATCGAGAGAATCCTGAAACAGGGAGAAACTCTCTGCTTTGGCGAGCAAATCACTGAAGGACGGAATAGTGGGAAGGGCCATCTGTGCGGCTGAGAAATTGACAAAGGAAGAACCAGTGAGCCTTGTCGGTGTCGTCCACTGGTCGACCAATGGCAGAAAGCTGATCGTAGATGGATTTGAAGGCACGACCGTATTCCTTTACCGAGCGATCACCCTTCTTCAATAGTTGAAGTTCGTCTTTCAGTTGGATTTCCCGTGTTTTGGATTTGTGGCTGAATGAGGACTCGGGGGCGAGCCAGACGGAACGTGAAGAAGCACAGGCTAGGGTTTCGGCCATGGCTTCTTCGGAGAGAGTAGATAGAAGGAGGCTGAGGAGGCGTTGATCTTGTAGGCGCCAGGAAGTATAAGCCGGATTGACGGTCGAGATGTCGGCTGCGTCGGTTAACGTCGTGGGTGGTGAAGGAGTAGAACCATCGACGTATCCAAATAGGTTTTGGCATGTTAGTAACGGAACAATTTGCCCTCGCCATAGAAGATAGTTGGAAGATGTGAGTTTGATGGTGATCATATGCACCAGGGTTGACAGCAGAAGAGGATCGACGGCCAAATTGTGATCGACCATGATGAGGGAGAGAGGTAGGCGAATGGAGAGAGAGGCGAGTAGAGATTAGGGTTTGTGAGAGGGAGAGAGATCGGCAAAGGGAGAGAGAGGCGAGGAGAGATTTAGGGTTTGTGAGAGGGAGAGGGACGAAAAATATGAGGAGAGAGATTAGGGCAGGATCGCGGTTAGGCTGATACCATGATAGACCAACAATATTTGCCTCAGAAAATAATGTATTACTGAGCACGTATATATAGAATTTACAAGATATATGATATCTATCTAAGGATATATACAATCTAGAGATATATACAAATAATCTAAGAAGATATAGATATATTATTTGATTTAGTATCTTCATGCATATCTATTCTAATATTGTAATTATAATATCGCCTTAATATATTTGAAACCGAGCTTTTTCTATATTTAATATTATTCTGGCTCATAAAATACGCACAAAGTGCAATAAATTTTATTTTGTATCTCAATAATTTATTAATTACAGGACTCTATTTATTTGTTTTATCAGTCGTGAAATCGACAGCTTCTGACTATGAATTTAGCCTTATCTAATACTACAGTATTCTACTTTTTATTTCTCTACCAACATAGCAATAATCAATTTCCATGTTTCGCTTTCAAAAATAAAATCCCAAGTTTCTCTATCCTATGGTAATATATAATTATATTATCTTACATCTACAATTAATGGATTGCTTGTAAGAATTGGCTTGATATTACGCCATAGATGTAGTAGATTTATTTAAAACTCTTTACATGATGACAAAAACATCTTTTCATGTGTTGGGTTGGGTGAATTATTCATAATTTTCCTAGTATTAGGTGTGATTTAAGATTGTAAAACCACAAATTATATTGGTTATTGACTTTTTCCAATAGTTGTAAGTATCCATTATTTTGGTCACAGCTTTGTTTAATTTAACAAACTCCGCAATCATACTTCAGTTTTAATTATATATACAAGATAATATTTATGTAGAACGGGAAATTAAACCAATTATAGACAAGTATTGGAAGAAAATATTTAGACGAATTTATTTAGAAAACCGGTGTAGGTAATATATATTCTCAAAAAAAATTATATCCATTTTTGTTCACTTATCTGCAGTGGACATATATTAATATGTTCATACTTTGTTGTGGCAATATCTCTAAAATATATTGGCATATGAACCCTAAACACATCAATATTATGGATCATGGATGAACAATAACAGGTAGGACTTGTAAAATTATAATTATTATTTTGAAAAGTTAAATTTGTAAATTGATTTTGGAGAAGAAAAAGAAGAGAGTGTGTGGTGGAAATGGGGCCCATTTCAAGAGTGGTAACGAGCTGGCAAATTCCGAGACTTTGACAGACTGTTCCTCTTCATCTACACATACGCATAGTCGTCTTCTCCCACTCCTCCTCTTCAAATTCCACCTTTTTATTCGTCTCTCCCAATCCCTATATCTATATCCCACTCAATCCTATCTGCTTCGAACCAACTGGGTTTCTCATAAAAATCCTATCTTGAAATACCATTCTCCAATTCGGACAGCGTTTGTTGTTCTTTTTGCTAAGTTTCTCTTTTGGATCAACGTTGTTGCTTCAACATGGCCGAGGAAACCAAAAACACGGCTCCCGAGGCGGCGTGTGCTGCTGAAGAGGTGGTGGTGTCTGATGTACCGGAGGCGGAAAAGCCCACAACCATAGAGAAGGAGGTGCCGCCGCAGCCGGAGCCAGAAAAGGTTGAGAAAGTTGCGGAAGGAGAAAAGGAGAAGGAGAAGGATGAAGCTGCGGTGGAGGAGAAGGTTGATGAATCCGCTTCATTCAAAGAGGAGAGTAACAAAGTTGATGATCTTGTTGATCCAGAGAAGAAAGCTTTGGATGAGTTCAAGAAGTTGATTCAGGAGGCCCTCAACAAGCATGAATTCACCGCTCCTGCGCCGCCGGCGAAGGAGGAGCCGAAAGCGGATGAGAAGAAGGAAGAGGAAGAACCAAAAGCTGAAGAGAAAAAGGAAGAAGAGCCAAAAACTGAATCTTGTGATGCTCCTACTGAAGTCACACCGCCGCCACCTGTGGCGGAGCCCGTGAAGGAGGAGGAGGTGGTGGTGGAGAAGAAGGTTGAAGAGGCATGCCCACCCCCGCCATCAGAGCCACTGGTGGAGAAAATTGAAGAAAAAGCTGAAGCCGTCGTCGAAGAGATCAAAGAGACCATAGTTCATGAAGTGACCGCTCCTGCTGCTCCGCCATGCGAGGAGCCGGCCGCCACCCCAGCAGAAGAGGAGAAGCCAAAGGAGAAGGAGGAGGCAGTCCCGCCGCCTCCCCCAGAGGAGGTCTCCATCTGGGGTGTTCCTCTTCTCGCCGATGAGAGGAGTGACGTTATCCTCCTCAAATTCTTGAGGGCTAGGGATTTCAAAGTGAAAGAGGCTTTTGCTATGCTTAAAAGCGTGGTGGCGTGGAGGAAAGAGTTCAAGATTGATGAATTGTTGGAGGAGGAAGGAATCGGTGAAGGACTTGAAAAAGTGGTGTATATGCATGGGGTGGATAAAGAGGGGCACCCTGTTTGTTACAACGCATTTGGTGAGTTTCAAGACAAGGACTTGTACAACAACACTTTTGGCGATGCTGAGAAAAGGGCCAAATTCTTAAGGTGGTATATACAGTTGTTGGAGAAGAATATCAGAAAATTTGGTTTCAGCCCTGATGGCATATGCACCATTCTTCAAGTAACTGATCTCAAGAATTTGCCTGGTTTGATCCTTTTCAAGAAAGACTTCAGACAGGCTACAAATGAGGCCCTCCAACTCCTCCAGGATAACTACCCTGAATTTGTTGCCCAACAGGTACTTAAAAACACACACAAGATCCATTTTATTTTTTATTTTTATTTCAGACGTTTACTTGTTTATGATGATTTCGGTGTTTGATGTGATCTTAAATTGGAGATGTAGTTTGAGGGATGGATTTGTTTTACTTTGCTGTTAGTGTAAACTAAAACTGGTTGTTGCTGGTGTGAAGGTGTTCATCAATGTTCCATGGTGGTATGTGGCTTACAACAGGTTGATCAGCCCATTCTTGACCCAAAGAACCAAGAGCAAGTTTGTGTTTGCTGGCCCTACCAAGACAGCTGAGACCCTCTTTAAGTCAGTAAATAAACCATAATTCTCCCAACAAACAGTTATTTATTTCCTTTTTTTTCTTGCAGTTGATCATTATTTGGATTCTTGTGAAGTATTATTACTATTAGGTTTAGTAAACAGTTGCAATAATTGAGTTGTATCTACATCCAGATATATAGCACCTGAGCAAGTCCCAGTTCAGTATGGTGGCCTAAGCAAGGAGGGTGAGACAGAATTCACAACTGCTGATGCTGCAGCAGAGGAAATCATCAAGCCGGCATGCAAACACACCGTTGAATTGCCAATTACTGAGGTGGGGCATCATTCTTGAGTTCATTCAATGCTCAAACCTACTGAAATTGGATCCTAATGGTGTAAATGAATGTTGCAGGCTTGCACACTGGTGTGGGAGGTGAGAGTGGTGGGCTGGGATGTTGCCTATGGGGCGGAGTTTGTGCCCACCGCGGAGGAGGGATACACTTGGATAGTGCACAAGTCGAGGAAGATTGGGGCGGCCAACGAGCAAGTCGTGGGGTGCAGCTTCAAGATCGGTGAGACTGGGAAGGTTGTGCTCACATTCGACAACCAAACATCCAAGAAGAAGAAGCTTCTTCTCTACAGGTTCAAGACCAAGCCCTCTGCATGAACATAACATATAATGAATGAATGAATGCATCTCAGAATAAGGGTTGATTGGGATGTTCAGTGATCACATGATTCTTTTTTTCTCTTGATTTGTGTTTAAAAGAGAAGTAAAACTTTAGTTGGTTGTTTATTCTATATTTGTTTTGTTGGTTGGTTGGTTGTTCTTACATTGTTGAAGTTTTGTTGTTGGGTTCACAAATTTGGAATGTGAGGAGAAATGGTGGCAGTACATAGAAAAAGATGTTGGGAAATGTGTGAAATGTGAATGTGAATGTGGAAAAGAACTCTTATTTATTACTACCATGCTCACATTTTGATGCTGTTAAATTTTGTGTCTTGAATTTGTACATGTCTATGTTCCTTTTCTTGGATGTAGATGTCAAAAGTAGTTCCCCTGCTCTCTCTCTCTCTCTCTATCTCAATAAATGGTAGAAACTAGAAAGTGCCAATCTTGCATGTGTCCAATTAATAGCAAAGTGACAAGTGGGCATGTTAGATATTTATTCTTGTGCACCTCCATAACCAATATACCCTAGATATGGGAACAATAGCATTGGCTCATTTTGGAACACATGTACATTTGAGAATCTATGTTATTTCACATCATCTACTCTACTTTTGTAGTTATAATGTTAATGCTTGAATTTTTAATTGATAACACTCAATATGTTCGTGGTGTGTACGAGCTGGTTCGAAGGGTGAAGTGCTGACATAATTAATAATAATAGTTTTAAATTTTTATAAATTAAATAATTATTCTTAATAAAATAGGTAAAATCATATTAAAATGATTTGGTTTGGCTAATTTAAGTGATTTAAAAAAATTATTTGGGACAAATAATGAAATTAGTATATTGTTTTGATAATTTTGAATATTAATGTACGAATGATGCAAAAAATAGAATTAATATAAATAGATTTTGCTTGTCATTGACTATTAATCGGAGAAAGGTGATAAATAATGAAGTTGTGGTTCCTTAGAGAAGAAAATATATAGAAGTTAATTTATAGGAGTGCGATTCGGAAGACTATAAATATTACTAATGTTAAGTACTACATATATCAATATAATTATTGCAACTTTCTATCAAATAATATTCATTATCTTTAAAATCATTTTATATAAACGGTCGGTCCGATCAAAATAATCGATTTCACCTTTAAATTATTGGCCAAATCAAATCACTTAGTTTGAAACTTTTCAAACTGACACAACTAATTACTTCTCTAAAACTAGTTAAACCGGTCAAATTAATTTACTTGAACATGCCTCCGCGGCTAAACTGTGCATAATCCTACTATATCTTATCCTTGAGTAGAAGTAGAGAGTGAAACATCATGTAACCTTTACCTGTCAAAGTGGCCACTCATAGTCCTTGTATAAAGTATTACATATCAATAAAACAGTTAAAATAAATGAAGAAAGAAGAAAGCAAATAGAGTTTGTTAGGCACTTTACAGAAAGCAGCAGACAAAATATGTTTCATGAAACAGTGAAAAAAAATGTAATCAATCTGTCAGAACCAAAGCAAATATTTAGATTCTTTTTTCTGAAATTCCTATATTTATATCATAAAAGCATCTGCAAATTGCGTTGCTTTCTAATCATTATTCCCACCTACTTAAATAAATAAAAGAGAGCTCAACTTGGAGCCCCACACATTTGAAAATAATCCACAATAATGTTGCAAGCTTTTCACATATATTTTTTTTTCCCTCAAAGATTCATTCCTGGGATTTTCTCCCTTATTTTATCTTTATTATGATCTGGAAATATTAATCAAGGTGGATTTAATTTCATAATTCCTTTCACTAAATCTGATTGCAATATTTGTTAGTGGTGACCAAGAATTCTCAAATTGAGATTTACTCATAAGAGACAGCTGTAGATCGCAAATATTTAAAAGAATTTGAATTCAAAAGTTGAGACGCAATTCTCAGCAAATTAATTACATGGCTTTATTTATTTATTTTTGTTTGTGTGAAGGATATACAAATCATTAAATTAAAAAAAAAAAAAAGAAAACTCATAAAGCATAAAAAATTATACTAATCATAGTTTGAGCTGTTCTGCCTTTGATTGTGGGAAGCCATTTTCTTCCCTCACATGATCCTTTATCTTTTGGATATCTCCAACTTGATTTTTTGATTATTCATCAAATTTTTTATTATTAGAAAGTTTGCCTTTCCTACAAGTCATTGATTTGAGATATAATCTGTCTCTTTTCCCTCTCCAATAAGCTTTTTTCTCTTGTTTCTTTCATCACATAATCTAATTCTTTAGTAGTTTCGCCAAAAAACCATAAATAAAAATTAAAGAATCTGAATATTATTATGAAATGATATCTTACCAAACATCGGTGATTTTTTGAATAGAAATTAACATACTAGATGGGAGATATGATTTCATCTCAGGTTTGCGCGTAGAAAGTCGAAGAGTTATGATAATTAAATTAAACATATTAATGTGGAAAATACCATTTCATAATAAATGAAAAGATCCAAAATTGTTAAGGCATTGAACTTGTTTTCGTTAATTTAATTATTCACAGTCTCGTGTGCAATCAACAATCCTAAGTTAAAACAGCACATATGAACTGGTCAACTTTAATTTGCTAGAATTATATATGGTAATGCTATAAGACAAGGCTGTCTTGAATGGATTACGTGAAAATATTAGACTGAGCTTTGGCTCCATATGTTTGTTATAATTAGAAGAGACCTGAGCTTGACCTATTATCTATTTATCTTTAATAAACTTTTTTTAGGCCCAAGCTCAATTTTTTAAGTTAAATGGACCCGATTCTTATATTACTAAAACTTAAAAGCCTACTTGAGATTATTTTATATTTATAATTATTTTTATTTTTTAAATTATAAATATATTATATAATTTTAATATTAAATATGTATAGTATTTTATATTATTTATTATTTGGTAACAAATAAAATTTTCAGTATATTTTTTATTTCTAAATTATAAATATAGTTTTTAATTTTAAATAATAAAATATTTAATTCATTATATAACATATGGAGTAATTATTTAAATAGGTCGGCTTGTAAGATTTCGTAGGCCTATTTTGAAGCCTGTGTATAAGTTTACTTTACTAAATAAACTTTAAAAATAGTCCAAGTATAATCTATTTACAAAATAAACTCAATCCAACTTGATCTATGGTAGACTAGGGCGATTCCTCTTAGACAACCCAACATATTCACACCACTATCCAGAAGTTTCTATGTCTTTTGATTTTTCTATTATATTGTATCTAGAGTCTTTGTTACAACTCAACCCAAAATAAAATAAAATAATGCATAGAATTAGTAAATCGGATTCTCTTTTGTCAGCGAATGTGTGTTTTTGCTGGTAATTCAATGTTTTCTTCTAATTAGGGATTGAATAGGCCTAATTGAATTAGATTTTGAGTTGATAGACCTGATTTGCTTTAAATTTAATTGACTTAAGCGGGCCTTATTATTTATACTATAAACTTTTTTTTTTATTAAAGGCCAGCTCTAATATTTTTTACTCGGTAGGCCGCATTTCCAACCTATTTAAGGAGACATTTGAATTTATTTAATATCTTAATAAATATTCTCATCTAAATTACAAATATATTATTTATTTTAAATATCGAGTATATTTAATACTCCCTCCGTCCCATAACATTAGTCTTGTTTCATTCTGGCACAGATACCAATGCGAGTAGAGATAGAGGAAATTAATAATTTATTAGTGAGTGTGTATTACTTTTCCATTTTAGGAAAGAAGACTAATGTTTGGGACAGACGAAAAAGGAAAACAAGACTAATGTTATGAGACGGAGGGAGTAATATACAAAATATATGATTTTAATTATAAATAATCGTTATATATATATATATAAATTTAATTTGTAATTATATTTTATTTTAGACAATACTTTATAATTAATAATTTATGTAATATATAATTATTTAAACGATTCCGTTTTAAAAGTCCGAGCCTTACATTTTTATGAAATAGGCTAAGTAAAATTCGGCCTATGGTAGACTAGAGCATAAACTTCTATAGATGCTTTTCGAGCTTCCAACTGCTAGCATACTGGCGTAGGAAGATTTGGTGTAGTTTCGCAAATGAAGATATGGATCCTCGGGGAATAAGTTCACTGCATGACAAACGAAGGGTCATCGGGGACTCAACCTTAAAGTGTTCGTCCTTTGAGAAGTTCGTAAGCTATAACTATTACTATATCAATTAAAATAATAGAAGAAATAGTTGAACAATATTGCTGAAACTTCTATAGCTTGATTACAAAGAATGAAGTGTATATTGCGAAAAATGTAGAATATCTGCGTTAATAGGGAAAAATTCTGCTGAAAAATTACCTAGCAGCTCCTCTTTTATAGTTCAAGAGGAGCTATTACAACCCTAGAAGATTTAGGAGATAGTTTCGGCTTTTTCGGAGGTCATTGCGGGAGATTGACGACTGCGTCTTTTTCGGAAGTTGTTCAGATTGGGTTTCTTAACGGTCCTCCGGATTGTCCGCGGTTAGATTCTTATCCGTCTTGACTTCTCTCCAGCAGGCGGCGCGAAGAACTCGGGAGTGGTTCTGATTCTTGCGGGGCAGTTGAGTTATGATCTTCAACCGTCTTCCAAATTCCGCACAGTTTGAGACTCGCCTCCTTAATCTTCCAGATAGGTCGTGAGTTGTGGATCCCAGACTCCATGTCGTACTTTTCGGGACCTTGATCCTGCTTGTTGTTCGTGGCCCGAGACCTTATTTTTAGTTTCTGGTCCTATAAGTGGCCTTAAATAAGTTGTGTGAGCTTTGGGCTGAGACTTCCGTGTGATGGGTCCTTGTGTTTTGACCGTCATTAATCACATTGGACCTTACCTGTATTAGCCCAATCAGATTTGGGCCCAACACCTCTTATACATTTTATTATATATCTCCATTTAAACTTAAAATAATATAATTTATTTCATATTCATTGCGATTGATCAAAGTTAGGGACAATCTTTATTTCAAAATCTAGAAAATGCATTTTATTTTTCTACATACATACATATTATATTATATTATATATTTAATATAATTTATATATAAATATCAACACACAAATAATTATAAAATAAAAAAATTAATTGTGATATATAATTCTTGCGCGAAGTGATATACTAGTTATTAATAATTCCATCTACGAGAAAAAGAATTTGAGAATAGTGTGAAAATAATTTCCTCATAAAACCAGCAAAAAATCACTACTTTTGCATTATCACCACCCTTCAAATGCTAACTTTGTTTAATCACTCACACACAAATCACAATCATCTTCATACAAGAAGGGTAACTCCTAAATCCGACCTCATAAACATTTGACTACTCAACTTGTATGTATAGTGCTCCATTTCTAAATTTATGATTCAAGATCACATAAACTCGTATTCGTATAACATTATATCACTTAAAATGCCTACTAGAAAAATCATTTTTTAAGTAATAATCAACTTAAATAATACACAACCAACCATTCTCATATTTATGCAATCATATTACGATTCAATTTAATAAAAAAAAAAACTGGGAATAATTATATTTATTAGGAAATGGCCCAGTTTGAAGAGTGATTCAGGCCCAAAAAGATTTTAAAAATAAAAAAATAATAAATATATTTGAAGAAGAAATGGAAAAGGAATTAGAGGAGATTGTGAGAGGAAAGAAAGAAACGCTGAAAAATTTTAGTAAAATCCAGGCGAAACCCTCGGGTGAATTCAGGGAGAATTGATTGAGCAGACGACAGGTTCGAGAGTCAACATTGAAAGGAAGGTAGTTTTGTCCCAAAAATGGCTGAAAACAAAGTTGAGTTGCCTGAGAAATACGATTTGAATGCGAAATGGGACGCCTGTTTCGATTTAAGCGTGCGCCGATTCGTCTACTCTTCATTTGCCGGGGGTTTTGCCGGACTTCTTCTGTTTCGTGAGTTTATCTCCGTTCGATTATTATTTCGTGATGCCTAGGTTTTGAATTGGCGTTTCGTGTTGTAGCTAGGTGAAGAACGAGAAACATTCTATTTATGGATTTCATTTCATTCCATATTTTTTGAATGATGATGTGAATCGGTGAAATCAACATCAATATTAGTGATATTTTAAAGATTATTGAAGCAAGCATGTAATTGATTTTGGTGGTTGCATTTGGATCAGGAAGCCCTGTAACACGGTGGGCGTCGGTTGCATTGGGTGCTGGGGTGGGGATTGGTTCTGCATACTCGGAATGCGCTCATAGACTCAACACTTTCCCAACCAAATCCACTCCTGCCGCTCTGGTAAGTCCGTGAAAATATGGCTTTTAGCTTCGATTTATGATTTATCTCCCCAGCTGTGGGCTTACATTGCATACACATGAGATCAATCATAACATTTCATCCTAACTAATAAGATTTTATGTTAAAAAATTTATTGTTTAAGTTTGAATGAATTTGTGCACATGATGCTAGTCTCGGTTTGGATAATCTATATCCATGTTCTTGCATTCTTGCTATATCATATCATTCTTCTCAATCTATCCTTGTGTTTCTGGTTATGGAAGTTTCTGATGAGTGGGTAGTTGCAGTGATAGACCAATAATATTTGCCTCAATAATGAATTGTATTATTGATCAAGTATATATAGAGTATTACAAGATATGAATAAATAAATAAAAGATACAAAAGATTATCAAACAATAAGATATGCTAATGAGTTGTTGAGATATCTTGGGCATGCATATCTTCATGTATATCTCTAATATCCCCCCTTAAGCGAGATTGTGGAAAACCAACAACTCGAAGCTTGCCACGGAAGAACTCAAATAGAGGACGCGGGAGGCCCTTGGTGAAGACGTCCGCAATTTGATGCGAGGAAGAGACGAACTCAGTTCGTATTTTATCGGCATGGACAAGCTCACGAACAAAATGATAGTCAATATCAATGTGCTTTGCTCGTTTGTGGGCTACCGGATTCTGTGAGAGAAATATAGCACTGTTGTTGTCACAAAAAAGAGAGGGAGGGCGCGGAAGAGATATACGGAGCTCAAGAAGTAAGTTTGTTAGCCAGATAACTTCTGCTGCTGTATTCGCCATTGCCCTGTATTCTGATTCACAGCTTGATCGGGAGACAGTAGGCTGTTTCTTTGCACTCCAAGAAACCAGATTCCCTGCAAGAAAAATAGCATAGCCATACGTAGAGCGTCGAGTGTCCGGACAGCGTGCCCAGTCAGCGTCTGAATAGGCGACAAGGGAGCAGTCTGTATTGCGAGAGAATTCCAGACCGTGATTAATTGTGCCCTTGACATAGCGAAGAATGCGCTTAACAGTCTGGAAGTGCTCGTCGGTCGGAGAATGAAGATACTGACTTGCTAGATTCACGGCAAAGGAGATGTCCGGACGAGTGATCGTCAAATACTGCAGAGCGCCGACTAGAGAGCGATACTGGGTCACATCGGCGAAGGGCTGGCCAGTGGATTGAAGTGTAGTACCGGCGGCTAGAGGAGTCGCTACCGGCTTCGAATCCAAGAGGTCGGATTTGCATATTTGGCTTGAGAGAGAAACAGGCCATCTTGTGTGTAGTGAACTTCCAGACCCAGAAAATAATTAAGCTTTCCAAGATCCTTAATCGAGAACTCACGGTTCATGTCGGAGATGAGCCGTGAAATGGAACCTTGATCGTTACCTGTCACAATAATGTCATCCACATAAACAAGAAGATACAGAGCAATACTACCCTTGGCGAGGATGAATAGGGATGTGTCGGATTTGCTGCAGAAGAAACCAAGACGGATCAAGTAATCACTCAGGCGCTGAAACCAAGCACGAGGCGCCTGCTTTAAGCCGTAAAGAGCTTTCGAGAGTTTGCAGACATGATTCGGGAACTGAGCATCCGTGAAGCCAGGCGGCTGTTCCATATAAACAGGAGAGGAGAGAAGACCATTCAGGAATGCATTTTTGACATCGAGCTGGTGCAGGGGCCAGGTGTGGTGGACGGCGAGTGTAAGAACAACTCGGACAGTGGTTGCCTTGATAACTGGACTGAAGGTGTGGGAGAAATCAAGACCCGGAAGCTGAGTGAATCCCTGAGCCACCAGCCGTGCTTTATAACGATCAATGGAGCCGTCGGGAAGGAATTTGGTCCGGAAAACCCACTTGGAGCCAATGATGTTGACGTCAGCTGGTCGGGGCACTAATGTCCAAGTGTCGTTAGAACGGAGAGCAGACATTTCTTCCTTCATAGCCGCCATCCAGTGAGAATGCTTGGCTGCAGATTTAAAACCACGTGGTTCCTGGCTAGATAAGAGAGCAACATGAAGATCAGTGTTAGCAAAATTGGCAACATATCGTGGTCTAAAGATACCGGCCTTGGCTCGGGTTATCATGGGATGGGAGGGCTGAGCTTGGCGAGGTTGGGGAGCTTCGGCATTAGGGTTAGGGTTAGGGATAGGATTAGGGTTCGGGTGGGGGCGGTTAGGGTTTGCGGCGTGAGGGTTTGCGGCGTGAGGTTGAAGAGCGCCGTTAGGGTTCGGGGTTAGGGTGGCTTGGGGAGCTTCGGCCGAGCAGATAGAGCAAGGTGCGGAAGAGTGAGCTGGGACGTTAGGGTTTGGCGAGGGAGGTGAGGGCTGGAGAGATGTCGTCGAGGATGGTTCGACGAACGTAGAGATTTGGAGGGAGGCAGCGGCAGATGATGGCGAGTTCGACAGGTAGGGAAAGTGCGTCTCATCGAAACGTGCGTGGCGAGTAACATAGATGCGCGCCGTAGCAGGATCGAAACACTTAAAACCCTTGTGAACGGATAGCATATCTTATTGTTTGATAATCTTTTTTATCTTTTATTTTGCAGCTTGGTGTTACTGTTATGGTGTGTTTTTACTTTTTATATATATCGATGCTTCTGTCTACTTTATTGCAGGCTGGGGATGATTAAACCAAACCAAACAAATCACTTCGAGGCATGTTTTACCTTGATTTCAACTTCCAATTTCCCTCATTTTTTGCTTTTTTCTACTTGGGGAAAATGTATCGCCTGGATTCTGTATTGCATCATTTTCCCGGATCTTTCTGTCCGAGAGAAGTTGAATAGAAGAGGAAAAAAAAAGTTGATAATAGAATTAGTTTTGATCACGGTTGTATAAATCGATAGGTGCTAGTGAAACGCCTAAGTGCTAGTTAATTCGTAAACTAATTTTGTATATTTAATATTTATATGCCTAACATTATTAAATTAAAATTAGGTTATACAATTTTTTTATTTTTTTTTTTAAAAAATAAAGAACATCGGTTGCCTAAACGTCTAGATTGAATAAGCTGTGATAAGCTCGCTTAGGTGGTTTTGGTGCCAATTATTCGTCCACATCTAAACACAATGATTTTTAAGCAGCCCTAAGCGAGACTTTTAAAGTAGTGATATTAATTCGAGATTTTGGTGTGTATTGAGAATTTTAGAAAAAATCTTAGCACAAGGTTTCCTACAAGCCTATAATTATTACATTCTATGGGTTTATATTTGCTTATTGAATTATAAATTCTTGTAAAGAATTTATCCAAACATTTGGCAATCACGTGCTAACAATACCCACCAATAAATTTTTGATGACACTCTAAGAAATAAAAAAGCACATATGAAAGGTGCAATCCATTTAAAGCCCAATGTCCGGCCCATTATCCTATTTATCGAGCCCTAATGTCGGCCCACTAAAAGCTGGGCTCATTAGGTTTTACTTAGATATAAGCTGCATCATCTAGGGTTTCTGTATTTCGTCCATCGCCTGCGCTCTCTCCCCCAACACACACAGCACACTGAGTTGCAGAAATGGCGCCGAAGCAGAAGACCCGTAATCCGGAGCTCATTCCTGGAGTCCGCAAGGTCTCCCGCTCTAAGATGTATCACAAGCGCGGCCTCTGGGCTATCAAGGCCAAAAATGGAGGCAAATTCCCCGTCCACGCTAAGAAAGAGCTCGCCGCCGCTGTTGAGGAGAAGCAGCCCAAGTTTTACCCGGCTGATGATGTGAAGAAGCCGCTCTCCAACACGCGCAAGCCTAAGCCCACCAAGCTCAGGTTTGGTGTGTTCACTTTGGGATCGGATTATTTGCGTTGTTCTTGTTCATTAAATTGGTGTATTTTAATTGTAGGGCGAGTATAACTCCCGGTACTGTGTTGATTATTTTGACTGGGAGGTTTAAGGGGAAGAGAGTCGTGTTCTTGAAGCAGCTTACTTCTGGATTGCTTCTTGTCACTGGTGAGAATTCGTTTATTTATGTGTAATGTCTTTTATTGTGTGTTTGCATTTTATGTAAGTTCTTATTATTGTTTTCGATCTGCTGAATGATTGTATTCTGTTCTTTAGTTTTTCGATTTCAATAATCTGAATTTGCTGTCTGTCATCCAAATTTGCGATTGAATAAGTTTGTTTAGTGAAATGTCTTTGAGCTGATTGTATTATGATTTGTAGCCTTTTTCCAAAATTAAGTGATTAAATATACTTGTATAGATGATTACGGAGTATCGTTGCCTTAATATTACACGATCCAACAACTAGTTAGTGGTGAGTTGTCAAAATTCTATCCCCATTTGTTGAGCTCTTGTGGAGTAATCTAATTCGTGCTAATGGGATGTTCTTTTATCCTGTTGCCTTGTGAGTTCCATGAGAGATACATCAGGGTGATTATAATATAACCTTAATCTGTCGCTCTAAGCTTCGGTTAACTTAGTTTTATAGTTGTCTCAACTATTAATAGTTGTAGACATACTACGTTTCATGTTGTGGTTTGATAGCACTTAGTAATTAAGATAATGTGTGCTTTGTATTGCTCTGTTTCTGCTATATGTTAGTTGTATTTCCTATTAGATGATTCATCTTTTGGGTTGAGATGTCTTGCGTTCTTGCTTTGCACGAATGATTTTAAATCACACCAAATAGTGTCTACTTTTTCTAGATTTTGTGGGTTGCTCATCTTTGTAGTAGCTTCTCACTTTTCTTGACTAAATGTTCTTATCCTATTGCCTTTGGGAGTGGGTTTCCGCTAATACCCTTTAGTTCTGGCCATGATGTACAATTTGTTGTTGCATGTTTAGTTTCTTAATGCCTTATGATTGTTCAGTGTTTGAAGCAAGCTACTCCATACCATTCAGTTTCAATGACTTTCTGTTTTCTTAAGATTTGCATCCAACTTTTTTATGCCATAATTTATTCTGGGTGATACTGAATAATATATTCCCCTCTTGTTTGCTTAATTTTTTCCTCAACACTATTGTTGCAGGACCCTACAAGGTCAATGGCGTTCCACTAAGGCGTGTCAACCAGTCCTATGTCATTGGAACCTCCACAAAAGTTGACATTTCTGGTGTGGATGTTTCAAAGTATGATGATAAGTACTTTGCAAAGCAGGAGGAGAAGAAGAAAAAGAAGGAAGAAAACGAGTTCTTTGATTCAAATAAGAAGGTTAGTTTTCCACAAGTGATTTTGATTTCCATGATGAGCCATCCAATGTTTGATTTTGTGGTGTGCAATCTAACATTTGTTTTAAACTGCAGGAAAAGAACACACTCCCAGCAGAGAAAAAAGATGATCAGAAGGCAGTTGATGGTCCTTTGTTAAAAGCCATCGAGTGTGTCCCGGAATTGAAGGCCTATTTGGGTGCGAGGTTCTCGTTGAAGGCTGGCATGAAGCCACATGAGTTGGTGTTTTAGAACCTTTATTTTGTCAGTTTTTTAAAATTTTCTGTCGTCCTTGAACCTTAAGTCATGAAGAACCTATTGTTTTCGCCTTTATGAAGTTTTGCTTGAATCTTTATAAGAGTTCTTGTCGATGTCGTATTCACGTTATTTTATGAGAATTTATATGAATCTTAACTGTATTTTGTAAGAATTATATATGACAATTCCGGTGACCAATCCCCCTAGAAGTAGTACATGCATTTTCACTGATTAAATTCAGAGCAATCATCTTAAATCTTAACTTAAAATGGTATACAAGTGGAATTCCTCTGCCTTGTCCCCTCAGTGAGGTTCCTCGTAACACTTCCTCTCTTAACCCCTCAGATCTACTCACCCCAAAACCCCTAGATCCTTGTTCCTTGTCTTAACAGAATTCCAAATCGACACCCTGACCATGGAGAGTGCAGCTGAAGAGCAAGAGATATTAGATCTAGTATAATATTAAAGAAAATCAGGAAGAAAATATATCACCCCAGTTTGATTGTTTGGTGGAGAAGCTACAAACTGAGAAATCTGCGAACTCATGCCATTATGGAGGTCATGAAAAAAGCATGGAGGGCAAAAAAGGGCTTCAAGTTAGAGAATGGACACACAATTTGTTCCGGTTCAAATTTGTAGACCTATCAGAGATGAAGTGGGTGATTGCAAATCAACCATGGCATTTTGAGGGAACTTGCTCTTGATTCGCCTGCTGAAAGAGAAGGTGCAACCTTTCAACATAAAAATCTCAGAAGCACAACTATGGGTCCGAGTTTTCGATGCCCCTGTGGCATGCATGTCAGCAGCTCACACCAAAGTCATGGCAAAGAAATTGGGTGCTGGTGACACTTGACCCAGCTCTTGATTTTTTCGGTAAGTATCTAAGGATGAAAATCATAATAAATACTACAAAACCTCTTCTAAGAGGGATTGCAATGGTAGTTGGAGGAGAACAATTATGGCCGCCTATCAAGTATGAGGGTCTCCCATTGTTTTGCTATAACTGTGGAATGATAAGACATACCTTCAAAACATGTGAAGGGTTAGATCATTTGGAAGAACAAATCCCCAAAGTACTACCCTTTGGCCCAGACATAAAAGTTTCCCTATGAAAAGGAAGGAACCCATTCTGATCGGCAAAAAGCGATATGAAAAAATATTCTCCCAACAACCCCAAGTCTAAACCATCCACATCTTCTACTAGATCCCACATCAACTTTTCCAACTCAAACTGCAACCACAAAGATTCATACAAACAAACAACCCCTCGCACCTCACCTCTAAACAGAACTCCACAGCCAGCCTCCTCCCTACGTAAAGGCCAACCAATAATTGCCAGACTAACCTCAACTGATCTTGAGCCTACCAACCAACAACCCGTCGACTTTGACATGTTACCACTAACTACCCCTCAAACCAAAACTGGAGACCAGAAAACAAATAATAGTCTTCCTATCCAGCCTCATCCAACACCCCCATACTTAAAGTCCATAACAAAAATAGTGGAAGAAACTTGCCAGAGTTAAAACTAAGCCAACACACCAACACTCCCCAAAAGGAAGTAGAGGGAAGTGGCCATTGGAAGTTCGGGTCAACACACATACTGAATGCACCGAGTCCAAACGACTTAAACTTCTTTTGATTAATGTTGAAGATGAGCAACGACGGACGCTGCACAAAAGTAGTCCCGTCGATCCCAATGAGTTGTTTAGTTAGGAATGCACAGGGATTGGAGAGTCCTCGTGCATTCAATGAATTACGCCGACTATTGGCTGGCATCTTGATAGGAAGCAGAATCATGTGTTCGGCGAGAACGGGCGTGAGCCTACTGTTCGTGGGCTGAGGCGTCGATTTACTTTTAATTGTGTTTGAGTTTAAGTATTTATTTCCTAGTTTATTTATTTGAGTTTTAGATTTAGATTTTTCGAGTTTATTTAGTTTAGATTTGAAGTTATCCAAATTATAATTGGATTGATATTCTAATTATAATTGGATTAGTTTAGATTTGAATTAGATTTGGTTTTAGGTCTATTTAAGCTTAAGTTGTTAATTATTTTCAGCAGAGAATAAAATTATTGTTTTTGAAGCGTGTATGTGCGTGATTATTCTTTCAACCTCTATCACATCTCCCCGAGTTTGGTCTTCCTGTGTGAAACTCGTGTTGAGAAATCATGATATAACAATTGGAGAACATGTCTTTGCTTTAAGAGAATGTTTTCTGTTGATCCTGAAAGATGAAAATGAGGTTTAATGCTGCTGTGGCAGGAAGATTTTGAGGTCCAAATCCACCCTTATTCCCAAGACCACATTGACTGTAATGTTAAACATGAAGGAAAGAGTTGGAGATTTACAGGATTTTATAGGAACCCGACACAGAGCAATCGAAAACATTCATGGGATCTTTTAAGGAAATTATACCACACTCCTGCAGGAGACTTTAATGAAATCCTGTTCGATTCAGAAAAGTCAGGGGGTAAACCGAGATCAATTGCACGCCTACAAGGATTTAGAGATGCTTTGCAGGATTGCAATCTTCAAGAGCTACAACAGATTGATACGTCTTTCACATGGTGGCTCATCAGCAGTCTTTGAGCGACTTGATCGATTTGTGGGCAACAAAAACTGGCAAGTTCAGTACCAGGATGTTGAAACTCATGCCCTATTATTTGTATATTTACACTCATGCTGAGCCTTGTCACTAAATAAGGGAAAGGGGATTTTATTGGGAGTATAAATGGCTTCTTGACAAAAGTCTTACCTCAAGCTTCGTAAGGAAATGGGAGAATCAAGATGAAGAACACGCACTGCCAAATAGATTGGAGGCTTGTAAATCCTTTTTGAAAAATTGGGCTGGAAAGCGGCTTGATAGAATGGGAAAGAGAATTGTGGACATGAGGGCTAAAAGACTGAGAATATCTTACTTAAGAATCCCAACACATGAGCTCAAGGTCAAGGCTATCTCCCTTGGAATTGAGAGAGCAGTGGCAACAAGAGCCCGAATGAATTGGCTTAGAGAATAAGATAAAAACAAAAAAGTCTTTCACACAAAAGCATCTGAAAGAAGACGGAGGAATACAATTCATGGTCTTATGTATGAGAACGGGCATTGGAGAACAGATGAATCTCAGAAGGCTCAGGTGATTGCTAGATATTTTGAAGCTCCGTTCCAGACAACAAATCCAAGTGATGAAGAAAAGTTACAAATTTTATTCAGGAAAGAATCACAAGGTGACATGCTTAAAGCCCCTTCACTGCTGAGGAGGTGAGAAGAGCGATCATGGACATTCATCCATCAAAGTCACCTGGACCAGATGGTTTTTCGGGAAGGTTCTTTCATAAATTCTGGCTGGCCTCTACTAAGGAAATCCTGAAAATTCTGAATGATGGAGCACCAATCAAAGAGCTGAATGAAACTCTCATTGCCCTCATCCCCAAAGCAAACTTACCTACCCAAATGAAAGAATCTAGGCCGTTTAGCATGTGTAATTATACAAGCTATAAAATTGTCTCAAAGGAAGGGTGATTCCAACAATCATTGACCAAGCACAAAGTGGCTTTGTCCCTAGGAGATTGATCACAGATAATGTGCTGATTGGTTTCGAGTGTATGAAAATGATTTTTGTTGCTGTCAAGCTGGATATGAGTAAAGCGTACGATCGAGTTGAATGGGCGTACCTTGCTCTGATCCTTCACAAAATGAATTTCCCTGAACAAATGGTAAAGATGATCATGCGATGTGTGACATTCGCGAGGTTCTCTTTTATCTTTAATAATCGTGTTTATGGAAATATCACCCCATCAAGGGGCTTACGGCAAGGAGACCCTCTCTCTCTCCGTTTCTTTTTGTGATTTGTGCACAAGGGCTTTCAACAATGCTTACTGCTTTTGAACGGGCATTCTGATTGACCCGAGTAGATTATCTATTTTGTCCAGGGACAAGAGATCTATCTTGGGCTACCCACTTTTTCTATCAAACAAAAACGAATCCAATTTGGATATGTTCGAGACAGAGTACAAAAGAAACTCTCAAGCTGGAAAAAATCGAAACTTCTCTTCAGGAGGCAAAGAAGTCCTCCTCAAAGTTGTTGTTCAAGCAATTTCGACCTTCACCTTATCATGATTTAGGCTTCCAGAAGGGATTTTCAATGACCTTAATCGCATGTGTGCGGCTTACTGGTGGGGAGATGAGGAGGAAAATGCACTGGGTGAAGTGGATTGAGTTGTGCAAACCAAAAGTTTGAGGTGGAATGGGGTTTAGAGAAATCAAGAGCTTTAACAAAGCTATGCTGGCAAAACAAGTGTGGAGAATGATGTGCAACCCCTCATCCTTGGTGGCACGAGAGTTTCAAGCTAGATACTACAAAGATGGAGCATCCTGACAGCCCCAGTGGGAAGGACAACATCTTTTGTGTGGCGATCACTAACATGGATTAGAACATTGATTAATAAAGGATGTAGATGGAAGGTGGGAGATGGACAACTTATTAGCGCCTTCACTGATCTATGGATCCCAAATCTTGGTCATGGCTTTCTCTGGAATGCTGGGAACAACTCACATGAAACTCGAGTTGCTGATCTGCTAAATTCAAATGGGCAATAAAATATGAGGAGACTCGAACAAATGTGTTTGCCATATGAGATTGGGGTAATTTCTGATATCGTTATTGACAATCATGGAAGGGGGATAAGAGATATTGGTGCTTTGAAGAAAACTGCCAATATTCAGTTAAATCTGGTTATTTGGCTGAGATTAGTTTCTAAGACACACCACACCACCTGATGACACTTTTTAGAAAGAGCTGGTTTGGTCTCTTAAGCTACCACCAAAGGTGAGGATTTTCATGTGGCGAGCCTTGAAGGACTTTATACCAACCGAAGTCAATCTTTAGAAACATCATGTGCCCACAAATGGCATCAATTTGCAGTGCAGAAAACTCAATGCTACTACAGCGCATTGTCTTATTCTTTGTGGTAAAATCAGCAAAATTTGGAAGGAGAGTCGATTTTGACATATCCTCAAGCATTGCAAGAGTCTGGACTTCCATGATATTGGTCAAAGAGTGTGCAAAGAATTTCCAAAATCTAATTTTGAAATTTGGGTTATTATTTTGTGGATGGTTTGGGGGTATATTTGCAATATGAAGCATGGTGAAGGACAATCTCATGAGATCTTAGAGGAGCAGGGGACTTTGTTTTGGCAAATTGCTCGTGAAGCTATGTTGGGAACTCATGTTGAGTCTCCTTTGGGGATTATACCGGGAGAGAGAACAAGGAAACCACCCGAGGTCGGAACCTTTCGAGATGATGTTGATGCTAGTTTTAACCCAATGAAGAATGAGTATGGAGTTGGAGTAATTGTTCGAGATTCGGAGAGTAGGATTGTTACAGCTTTGGCTCGACCTATTCAGCCAACAAGGACAGCTACGGAGGCAGAAACTATCGTCGGGCTCTTTGGTATCTCTTTTTGCCTTAATGAGCAAATTCATCCTATTACTATTTTCACTTACTCCATTGCCACAACCAGAATTATGTCCGGGGTTGATAAAAGACTTGAGTCTGTCCCACAAGTGCTTCAAGATTATGTTGACTCTGCACCACCTGTTTTGTTTGAGGTACGCAACATGCATATAGAAGCGCTATTGTGGCTGCTCATTATCTAGCAAAATATGTTGTACACCTCCCATATCAAGTTTCTTGGAGATCCATGTTTCATTATCTGGCAAAATATGTTGTACACTCTCCTAATCAGGTTTCTTGGAGATCCATGTTTCATAATGGTTGGTAGATGTAACAACTTTGGATCAATGTTAATGGAGTTTCTCCTTTAGGAAAAAAAAAACAAAAAAACTTAGCATTGCATTATTCAAGAAAAAACAATTTAAGTACAATCGATAGTGGATGTAAATGGGTGATTGTTGAAAGAGTGGCAGAATTAATTAGGGTTTAATTGCAATTTTGAACAACATTTTTCATAAGTTGTGTAATTTAACATATTTATTAAACCTTTACAATTATAACATTATTTGCAATTAAATCACAATTTTTTTTTGCCTAAAATTATCAATAAAAAGTTATTCATACAAAATTCTTAAACCCTGTGATTGTTTATTCAAACTAATTTTATATTGAAATAATTTTAATGCACATTTTTTGTCATTGTTTATGTTTAATGATACATTTGATATTATTTAAATTTGAAAACAACGTAATATGCCACATAATTAGTTTGTTGGGGGAAAAAATTTGTGTTATAATTGCAAGACTTTAAGATTTTATGATATAATTGCAAAGCATGTTATTATTGCGAAACTATAGAAAAGTATTGATCGAGTTTGCAATTTACCAAATTAATTAATATCCTTAGGAAAACAAATGATAGCAGAAACATCATTATCGAAATGTGACGAATCACTACTACATTACACGCAGAGCTAAACTGAGCAATAGTGTTTTTATCTTTACCCTTGGCGTATTCTATGATAACACCAGCTTTCCTCACCACCTGTCCATGGATTGAGATGGGTAGCAGTAGCAGATAACAAACAATACTGAGTTATGAGCTCCTAATAATTGAACTATTCCCATTCCCTTGGTGCCTGTTAATAATCAGGATTCGCCACTGTCCCTTGTTCGTGGTGCAGTGGTCAAAGCATTTTACCTAAGACCAAAATGTCATTGGTTCGAGCTTTTATGAAAACACGTACAGTGTGTGTCGTGTTTAAATTAATGTAAATTTAAAAAAAAAAAAAAAAAAAAAGGATCTGCCACTTCAGGCCACTCAAGCTTATTTCCTCATCCAATAAAAAAATAAACACATACATGATATATAGGCAGCTTTGCCTTTTATTGATCAAAAGGCCACCACACAGTCGCCCTTCTCTGAAGTGTCTTCTCCATTACTTTCTTTAAACAAGTTCCATTTGAAACATCACAAGTCCAAGTTAAACTATCTGTTGAAGCACTACGCAGTGAATATATATGTATAACTAACAATTCAAAAACATTACTGACTTAAAGATAACCAAACTTTGCATGTTTCAAGGGGTTAAAATATGCAGTTAGATATTTGTTCAAGGGCCTACACATGGCTCAAATTAAAACTGACAGTAGATTGTCCGGGCCTAGTCGGACTAAATTCAATATATTTACAGACATATATATAGTCACATATGTGCTTAATTATTGACAGCTAAAGCACATGTATCTAGATTACTAAAAATGTACTAGAGACAAATAGAAAATACACATACACAACATTGTGCGCAAGCTTTTCGTCACACTGATACTCATGCACACATTTCAAATGCCTGCAATTGAGAGAGGGAGAGAGAGAGAGAACCTTCAACGTTATCTCCAAGCTATTCAAATTGTGAAGAACTTCTTTCAGTTTCAAGACTTCCGAGTTCATTTCTGTCATTTCATGAAAGGCATTGTCTTGCACTGATGTAACTTCTCCAGTCAAGGTTGACCCTGCGATGGAGTTTATGAGTAAGTAAGATGAGTTAATTCCAAGTACTTTTCCACATACACTTAAATCCTATATTTGTACTGTTCACAAGGCTAGAACCATCTTTATATAATTGTACAGTAATAATCACGAGTCACAATAATAATAATCAACAACAAACTAAAAAAATAAATAAATAATGAGAAAAACCCCACATCCTCTATGATAAACAATTTTTTTTAACTTAACTCCACTATATACCAAACATAGAGAGTCTAGAAGAAACATGCACTATCACAAGGATCTTAAAGATGACAAATTGCTATGACCAGTCTTGTGCTATTAGCAGAAACTTTCATGCATATCTATGACATTACCCTTCATTAACAAATTAATCTAATCCAAATTTTACTAAAATGCCATTTCCACCAACAGGCTTGGTTTCACAGGCATATATCATTAGGCAGACAACGCTGACATTGTTTCTTAGCTATGAATAGATCATGGAACTGCTTCACTGTTAATTAAATAAAAAGAGAACAATTTATGGCAAAAAAAAAAAAAAACATTTACATCTTTCAATAATTACATAGAACCATGATGATAATGATAAATTAACCAACTTCTGGTGACAAACAGGTTAAAAATCAGTTTCTACCCTTAAGGATTGTATTTACAATTAATAATAATAATAATTATTATTATTATAATGTATTATTATTATTTTGTTTCTAAATCTTGAATATGGGGTGAAACATATATGCGTGTCATACTCCAGCTGAATTTCTAGCAAACAGTGTTGACATTTTATGGTAAGATGCTCTAGCTGAAACAAGAAAAAAAAAACAACAATTGTTGCTCACTTAAATTCTCATAAGCTCAACTGCGAGTTAGAGAAGTTTACAGGCATCTACTCTCCATTGCGAATTGCAAGGTTTGCCGTGGCTAACAACTGTATAACAAGAATACATCCTAAAATGGGAAAAGGGTTTTTGCACCATATTTAAAAAGCTTGGCTTTTTTGCAGTAGATGTACCCTAAGTCGGGAATATGTATTAATTATCTTCTTGAGTTTGACCTAGCCGGCAATCCATTGAGCACGTTCCTAATTTGCCTTAACAAACCTTTTTTACATTATAGGTGTGAAGAAATGAGTGGACAATTTCTCTATGTGACCATCAAAATAGTTACTCATCATTCATGTTTTTCATGAAATATCCAATAGTTTTTCAATAATTTAGTATCCAAACATTTACCCTAGAGCTTGTGGGCTTAAGAGGTCCCACACAAAATATCTTCTTCCTACCAAATTCTCTCACCTGAAAAGTGGATCAATCCAACAAAACCATCTTGGTAATAAAAGTACATCCTACTACATGCTATTAGGTTGATCTACGGTGACCACTTCGTATTGAAAAGTGAAGTCTGCAATCATTTGCGCCATTAATGCTTTTCATGAACACAATCCCACACATTTCATTTGCTTGATGCTCTAATCAAAAATATAATACATGGCCATCAATAACATATATTGATGACTTTTAGTTTTCTTACCATATCAACATTTTCACTATATCTATAATAAATGACATTTAAGTTTTCCTATTATCGAACAAATTAAAGAAATTATGAACTTCAAGCAAATTGAGAGGTTATAATTGGATATTCGGAACTAATAGCTCACGAACAATTTTGGGAACAAGGAATGCTATTATGTTTAGCTATCATGTTTAGGACTTTGTTTAAAAAAGTGCGCCTAGGCGGTGAGGTGCGCCTCAGGATAGCCTCCACCGCTTTTTACCCTCTGATGCGCAAGTTCTCGGAGGCGCCTGAGGCGAGGTGAGGCGACGAGGCGGGCATCTCAAGGATTTTTTTCATTTTCTTATTTTTTTCTTTGAAGAAAATATTGGAAAAATAAAGCATAGACATTGACATTTTTTTGTTTTAATCATCCCTTTTTTGCATTTTTTTTCCTTTATAGCAAATATCAGAAAGGCAAACTTAGATGCCAAACATCTATTATTTGCTCATCTCAAGCTCTAATGCTCGAAGAAAGTGTTCATATTTTTTGCAAGGAATCGTATAAACTTGTACGGGATATGCCAATGCAACAGAAAATGTCTAAGATCCTTGAAAATTACAAACCATCAACCGTTAGGATTCTAAAAGGGAACTAGAAAATTAGTCACTATCACGCTAACGAATTTATGGCAATAATATGATTAACTTTAGTAACTTGAGAGTGCGAGTGTTTCATATGTTGTCCATTTAAAATATTGAATGCTCAAAGTGACATCATGAGCATGCATAAATTGTGCTGATTATATGCAACATATGCATGAGGATTACCTTCAAACTTAGTTGTTGTATAAAGAAAAATGTAGAAAAAATAAAGTAACAAACTATTTATTAGTAGAAAGGACATAAATAGTATTTTGTATTGTTATGACTTGGCTATTATGTTTGCTATAACTGTATAAATTATTAGTTTATTGGCATGATACATATAACTTTTATTTGATATTTAATATTTGAGTAATAAATAATATGTATATATAATTTATATTAATTCTTAAAGGATCATTGAGGAGCTCGCCTCTCCCTGAGTCGCTTCACGCCTCACACCCTTGTCGCCTCAGCTCGCCTCTCGCTTTATTAAACTAAGGTTTAGGATAATTGAATAGGAGGTTGATGAATGGATTATTAGATATCAGGCAGAATCAAGATTTTTATGGATGTTTGCTTTTGCTCATTATCCACTTTTCAAGTAATTTGGAGGTGTTGATGGCAACCAAGATCCAACTTTCTTCGTGGTTGATGGTTTTTTCTATTTGTAATGTACAAAAAATACATGTTCCTCAATAGTCTTTTGTGCAAATTCTCATGATCAAAGTTCAAACTAAACATGCCCTTCTTTAGAAGATCATGTTAAGATATATTTGACTGATACAAGTGACTCTTAAGAAAAGCAAGAGGCACTAGTGGCCACATAGACCACTGTTTGTTAGGATTTTGGTTGGAGATAGACCAAATAATTTCCAATAAAAGAGGGGAATGCGGACATTGTTTGCAAGTCCAATTGGTTGGAGATTAATTAAATAATTTTCAACAAGAGAGCGTGAGATGTTGGGGAAGAATTTAGCTTAGGGTGGTAAATCAATTCAAAGACATTAAAGACACAGGAACTTGTTTGTTTCAAAATCTTTTAGACTGGAAAATAGATCGTTGTAATTGTAGCCTTAACTATGTAATATTCTAAGACGATGCCTTACCCATTTTATGGATTGCCAAGAATATTAAAATAACACAGAGAAGGATAAAATGAACACACACAAAAAAAAAGCAATATAAGAACGTTCAAAATATTAGCATCTTTAAATAAGGAGTCAAGCAAAGACTAGTTAAATTCCGATATGAATCCATAAGTAATCTTCAAAGGGGTTGCTTTCCTTTTCCATGATTAGGTTGGCGATTCCTCCTAGTAGAACTAGAAGGCCCGACATCAGCAATCTTACGATCAACTATTTCAATCTTCCTCTCCAACAGGCGAAGCATCCCATGCAATTCGTTAAAACAGCTCTCATCCACCTTTTCTTTGGTAAGATATTCAGCTAAGTGCAGTTCCTTCTCAAGAGACTGAACCTTCCTAGTCTCTTTATCCAAGGTATTGCATATCCTAGACAAGTTTTGCCTAAGAAAACCAGACTGACCTACCACGCTGTTTGTTTGGGAAGAAGAAGGTAAGTTTAAGAACCTTTGTACAACTTGAGATGTTGCATGAACTGAAGGCCAAACTTCGGATTGACTCCCATCTTCATTGATGACAATGCAACAAGCCTCCACATCACACAATGTTTTCAATTCATTAAGTTTTTTAAACAAACCTGACTTTCTTTTTTTATAGGACTCACGCCGTGCACGGGCATCAGCAATTAACTCGTATTTGATCTTTGATCGAACCATGGAAAAACTATTTAAGGCTACAAAAAAGGACAAACAATTTCAAACTCATAATTAGTGGATTTTATATGCACGGGAAACTCATATTTTATCTACAAAGTTTGTGCTAATAACATAATGCAATCACTCATGACCAAGTTCTCCACTAAAATACTAAATGCATCAACTTCTTACTGACCCTTAAATTAAATCATTGAAAGTATAGTCTAATCCAATGTAGTACAGTAGTACACTTTCACTTGTCTCACTAGAAATGATACTAATTATAGACTTGCAACAAAATAAATTTATTGTCCTGGGAGATACTATTTTAATCTGATGTCCACATTTGATTGAATTAGTCTAATATCTCTCTCACAATTCTTTTATGAAGAAAAGGATCATGTAATTTCATTTCTTCCAATTAGTGGTCCATCACCATAATTCCAAGCGATAAAGCAAAAAATGAACTATATGTCCAGAAGTTGATCAACAATAATACTTCATATGGACATAGATCACAGAATTTACCACCATTTTGAGGTGTCGATAACTTTCTATTGTGTTACTAACTACTAACACAATCCAACTCTAGCATATGCTACAGGTAATTGATATATCTTATATAAAATAACACAAAAATAACTTTAGCGGCTATGCCACTTAAAATATCATATCACACACTCACTTGGAGATTTAGTATCATAAAATGTATGTTCAACACTATCAAAGCAGTTAGAGTTCTAGCTCCATGATGGTTTTTCTCCATTCCATAAATAGAGATATAACTGAAATCTACTAATTCCTACAGTCGTATAATGTCTCGACCCCGCGGAAGTCAGATCAACTGCTCCACTTATTGTCATTAATATACAGTAAATGTGAATCGGGTTCAACTTGGCAATGCAGATCATTGACCACTGGTAACAGTCGGGAGTTATCCCATACAACCAATGATGTTGAAAATCTCAACAACAATCCACAACTGATTATCAGAATCAATCACTTTCAAAAGAAGCAACGAGGACACTGCCCTTTGAGCACAAAGTGCGGACATATACTATGGATCTATAAATTTTTGAGAATGCTAAAAAAAAAAATTGTTGAACACATGATCTTGTGTTTTACCAAAAAGTCCAACAATGCACATACACCGATTAGTTCCCTCTCCTTCTCAGTTATGGTTTCATTATATATATCTGGCAACATAATCCTTCTAGCAAATTCACATCGTTAACCACACACATCAATCAGATCTAAGCTGTTTCCAAAAGCAAACAACATATCTATCATTCAATTCTACCCTTTCAAAAAAAACTCAAAACGGCGCCTCAGGACTTAGAAAAATGAAAAAAGCTAAAAATTTGGCTAAGCAAAACACTAATCGAAATCAAGATCCCATGAAAATGAAATTCACCTGACCGATTTGGAAAAGCAGAAGAGAAGCGGGAGGAGTGGAGATAAAAATTGTACCTGAAAGCGACGTCGCGGCAGAAATGAGGAATTGAGAGACGAAGCAAATGAGGAATGAGGGTTATTGATTAATGGAGGGTTTGGGATTATGGGTATCATAAATGCAACAACAGCAATGATCCGTGCTGGATTTCTTCTTTAATTTGGTATAGTGGGAATCATAATCAATGACGCTTGTCCGGATCAGGCTGGATTGGAATTTGGAAAGTTTAAATTGCGGGATGGTCCTGTAGCTGTGTTGATATTTTAAAGAAATATATGCAATTTTTGGACAATTTCATTCAAGTCGAACGTTGATTTTAAATAAATACATTATTTTTGAAAAAAAAAATTAGATTTACACTGGTGCAATACACGAACTGCATATTTAATATCTTATTTAATTATATTTAAATATAATTATAAGGTATATATATATATATATATATAGATATGATCATATGTTAACAACTTCTCATATTATATGAGGTCAAATCTTAATCTTTTATTTTCTTAAATATGTGACTCAGATTAAATTTTAAAATATTGACTTTGACTTCTTATTTATTATTTAATTATTTATTAAAGTTAATTTTGTCATTATCTATTAATAAATTAATATTGTTTATCCAAATCATTCAACTCTCAGGTCAAATTCATACTCTCTCTCTCCTCTTGTGCTCCCTCCTCACACAAAATCCACTCAAAAATCACTTTTCTTGTCAATACAGTGTTGGTAAAATTTGTATAATTTTTTTTGGTGTGTTGGTAAAATAATGAGTTGTATTCTCAACTTGTTTTGTTTTTAATGAAGTTAGTAGTTGCACAGGTAAGAGACGACAGTGGTGCGTTCTCCTCTCCTCGCGTATCTCTAGCAGCGACAATGGTTGTGGTGGCAAGGAGCAACGCGGTCGCCAACAATCGGGAGGAAAAGCGGCGTGCAATTCGTGGAGGTTGGGGACAGAGGCGATATATAACAATTGCAAGAGAAGTTATCCATGGAAGTTTGACGCCGCATCCTTCATTTTGAGTTGCAGTTTTTAAACCATGTACATGTTACATTATTTATATGATAGTTGATGCATTATTTATTCTTTATCTACTATATTATCGTTCATAGCGTGTTTTATTTTAGTTTTAAGTTTGACTCCAAGTATAATATTGAAATTTGAAACAAATAATGCATTACATTTTTCATAAATAATGTAACATTAATTCATAGCATATTATATATCAAATCAAAGATAATTTGATTAGCTTTCAAACGAAATTCTTATTGCATATGCTCGGAATAAGATAACTGTAGTAATCTAAATAATGTAATAACTAAAATTAAATAATGTAGCATAATACAAAGGATAATGTAATATTGTAATACTAATAAGTATAATTAAATAATTCGTGATGAATACAGATAATGCAACATAATATGTCAATACATTATTTTAAATATTATGCTGCATTATTTATGTTCATCGAATAGCATTATCTAATTCTTCTTATTACCTAATTAACGTTACAATACTTTTTAATATATCATTGCATTAACCTTTGTATTATGTTACATTATTTAGTTTAGGCTATTACATTATTTAGTATTACGACAAATATATTATTTCGAACATATGTAATAGGGATTTCGTTTGAAATATAATTAAATTATCTTTAATTTGATATATAATACGTGAAAAAATAAGTTAAATTGAGTGAATTATTATTATTAAAAGTTTTGTAAAGATTTTAGAGGAGAGAAAAAAAAACAATTTTGAAATTTGTGCTACATGTTTCACATAACAAAAAATGTGGGTATCAAAATTACTATTATGCTCAAATAATGTAGCATGCTTAACTAAATAATGCACCAAAAAATTTAACTTTTTAAATTAAATCTAAATCGTCCAGATTCAATTCTAATGGTTAGATTGTGGCATTATATAACATAAGGGAAATGGGTAACTATATAATTAGGGGTGGGAATAGGCTGGGCTAGGCTGGACTTTGGTACCGAAGGCCTGGGCCTGCTATAACTTGAAGAGGCCTGAGCTTGGCCTGTTATCTATAGTAGGCCTTTTTGAAGGCCTAAGCCTGACCTTTTTAATGAAATAGGCCTAATTTTTAGCCTGTATAAAGCCTATGAGAGTCTACCTTAAAATTTATAATGTACTCCCTCCGTCCCGCTACAATTGTCGCCTTTCATTTTGACACATTAATTTCGGAGCTAATGTTTAGTAGCTAATTGTGGTTAATAATAAAATTGGCAATCATAATTAACTTGTTTAAGTCTTAAACAAGTTAATTATGATTG
>JAPKLW010000018.1:501470-525481 GCA_026898455.1 Plectranthus barbatus | reverse complement strand
AATTGTGGTTAATAATAAAATTGGCAATCATAATTAACTTGTTTAAGTCTTAAACAAGTTAATTATGATTGCCAATTTTATTATTAACCACAATTAGCTACTAAACATTAGCTCCGAAATTAATGTGTCAAAATGAAAGGCGACAATTGTAGCGGGACGGAGGGAGTATATTTTATTTTTAAGTTATAAATATATTATGTTATTTCAATAGCAAATACATTTAATAAATTAGATAAATATATTATTTAGTAACAAATGATTTATTTAACTTATTTTATTATTCATAAATCATAAATAAATTTTTAATTCTAAATAATAAATATATTTAATTGATTATATAATATACGATTATTTTCATAGGTCGGCCTGTTAGGCTTAGTAGGCCTATTTTCGAGCCTAAGCCCGTGCCTGCTTAGCTAAATAGGCTTTTTAAATAGCCTAAGTCTGGCCTATTTACGAAATTGGTCTGGCCTGGCCTGACCTGTGGTAGGCTAGGCCGTAGGCCCCTGTCAGGTAGCCCGACCTATTCTCACCCCTACATATAATGCATCCTTATATATATATAGAGAGAGATAGTAGTGATCATATAATAATAGTTTTTCTCATGCTAAATGAGAAAGAATGTGGATAATTTATTTTGTTGATCCAATGGTTGTGATAATTCAGGATTTTTTGAATAAATAAGGTAATTAGGGTATCTTAGTAATTTAGCCTTTAAGTTTGAATAATCATCTTCTCTATCTTTAGATCTAAACATTCTCTCTCCTAATTTTCTCTTTCCTCCCATTATAATCAAACGATTATATCTTTCTCGATTCAAATCTATTTTTTATAAATCATATATCAAATAAAACGTATTTTTATGACGATTCATATGATATCCATATTGAATATGTTAAATTTAGAAGATTCGCACGAAAATCATGATTTTATATTCAGTTGGTATATGTTCTTCATTATATTTACGTTCAGGATAAAAAAAAATGCATCAATTACGCATAAAAAATGTTCTCAAATATCTGCATTTTTTTGGCATCAAATGATGCATTCTTAATTTGAATAAGATGCATTTTTATTCTAAAGTATATGCATTTTTGTATTCATATTGAGTGCATTTTTTGCATTGATTATATGTCGCAGTTTTATGCCCAAAATATTGCATTATTTACATCGAATATATGCATATTATGTTTTATGAACTACACGAAATGAAATTTTTTAATATATATTTTTCACATTTTTACCCCTTTATGCATTGAGTATGTGAAAAAAATGCACCAAAAATTGGACGGAATTTGTTTAATCTGAGCCGTCGATTGCAATATTTAATGGCTTATATTTTTTCGCATTTAACACGGGAAATCCTATTATCACGTAATCATTACCCTATATATATATATATATGTGTGTGTGTGTGTGTGTGTGTAATCATATCACAAGTGACTATTAGATGGGAGAAGAGAATAAATCTTGTCCTTTAATTTGATGAAATAAGTGGTCTAGATTTATTCTTAAAATTTGACATTTAACTTTTATTTAAATTTTAAATTATAATTGAGGGTATTTAGGTAACTTAAATATGAGGGACCACAATAAATTTCATAATCTCTTTTCTATCAAACATACATGTTTTGCTTCTACATATTATCTCTCATCTAATTTCTTTATAAAATTTAAATAATCATATTTCATTCAATTTAAATTATTTTTTCACGTAATATATATCAAATTAAAGATAATTTAATTATCTTTCAAACGAAATCACTATTGCATATGTTTCAAATAAGATAATCGTAGCAAAAATAAGATATTGCAACTATACAGACGTATATAATGCATATTTACAAGCTTATATAATGCAACTTACATCTGAAAAAAAAAATCTATATTCTGCAGAAATTCGATAGCCTCATCAAACATAATGCAACTAAACTGACCTATATAATGCAAATATACAGGCTTATAAAATGCAACTTAAAGGTGGTCTGATGAATTTAAATTATTGACAAACGAAATAGTAATAAACGAAACAGAGTATGAAATCCAAATATTTCACACAACCACCTACCAACAACCAAACACTCAATTGCATTACAACTTTCATTTTCGCTACTAGCTCGTACTCGTCGTCTCTTTGAGGAAATCGAAGAAGTCGTTAACTAAACAAGAAGAAGATGATGGATTCAAAACTCAAATTCATCATACCACCTTTAAGTTACATTATATAAACCTGCAAAAATGCATTATTTAGGCCTATAAATTTGCATGACTATTTATGAGGTAATTGATATTTTGACAAAAAAAATTATTTTCTGATTTAAGTTGTATTATACAAGCCTATATATTGATATTATATAGACCGGTTCAGTTGCATTATGTTGATAGGGCTATCAGATTTTTGCAAACATATGCAATATGGATTCCGTTTGAAAGATAATAAAACGATCTTTAATTTGATATATAATACGCAATTTAAATTGAGTGAGCTATGATTATTTAAAGTTCTATAGCAATATTGGAGGTGAGAGAATAAAGTTAATAACAAATAAACGTGTCTTAATAGTGAGAAAATAAATTATGATTTTTTTTGTAAGATAAGATGTGGTCCCCTCATATTTAGAAAAAATAAATAATATTTATGGTCCCCTAAAATCAAGGAATTTGAATTTAATTCATGGTAGTTGTGAGTGCATTATGTTATTAATGCCCTTACTATGCAACTAAATTTAGATCATTGATGCAACTTTGAAATTTTGGGCTAAAATTAATTCTCAAACGTCCGCAGACCTGATTAGATGGACTGGATTCATTCTCTTCTCTCATCTAAGGGACCACTTGTAAGATTAACACACCCCTATATATATATAGCTATAATATAATTGTTGCATATTATGCATCCAACTATATATATACATTTAATAAAAATCAAAGCAAGTAAATAAAATACAAAATTTAGAGAAATAATAATTTATTTTATAAATTTAACTTATCAAAAATTTATATCTGTATTGTTTGAAAATAGAAAATAAGATAAAATATTAAAAATATAATGTTTAAAAAAAATGACACAAGATTTTGTTAAAATTGTTATTATTGTTTATCAAAATATATGTATATGTTATAATATAAAATATATATAGTAAAACAAAATAAAAAAATAAAATTGATATGATGTGATGATTTACACATGCACTATACTTGAATCAAATATATGATGTCTTATTTTCTGATATTAATATACAATTAACAAAGTTATGTATTTTAGCATTTTTTAGTTATTTTTTTAAATATATTTATTCATCAATATTACATCTAATACAGTACTCCCTCTGTCCCAACTTAATTGTCCAATTTTCCTTTTTGTCTGTCTCAACTCATTAGTCTCATTTCTAGAAAGGTAACTTTTTTACACTCAACATTAAAATATTATTTTCACTCAAATCATTCTACACTCACACTCTTTGGTAATTGTGCCAAAAGTGAATGGGAACATTAAGTCGGGAAAGAGTGGGTATAATATAAATTATTTTCTATATGATATTTCTAATTATATATATATATAAGGGATCATGTAAAAAAAAATCATCCTGTAAGCAAAAAGAATGAATCTTATCCATTAGATCTAAATAAATCGATGGTTGATTTACAATCAAGCAACAACTAAAAAACAATCGACACTTGCTCGATTGTATTTTAGTTGTTGCTTGATTAATATGTTGCTTGATTGTGTTGCTGCTTGATTGTATATAAACCATTGATTTACTGAGATCTAATGGATCAAATTCATTCTTTTTTCTCACAAGGGATTTTTTCTCACTTGATCTGCCCCCTATATATATATATATAGAGAGAGAGAGAGAGAGAGAGGAGGGATCATGTGAGAAAAAATCCTCCTGTGTGAAAAAAGAATAAATCATATCCATTAGATTTAAATAAATCAATGGTTGATATGCAATCAAGCAACAATTAAAACACAATCAAGCAATTGCTTGATTGTGTTTTAGTTGTTGCTTGATTATTGTGTTGCTTGATTGTGTTTGATTTGTTGCTTGATTTTATATCAATCATTGATTTATTAAGATCTGATGGATATGATTCATTCTTTTTTCTCAAATGAGACTTTTTCTTACCTGATCCGCTCCCTATATATATATATAGTGGTGATCATATGAAAATATTTTTTAGTATGAGAAATGAGAATAAATCTCAGCCATTGATCTTGTCATTTCAAAGTTCCAGATCTACTTATTTTCGTATGCAATGTTAGTCCATTATCCTGCATTGTTGGATAATTAAGATTATTTTTGTAATTTTATTATTTTTTTAATACTGAAATAGTATTTGTCTTCATATTTGATCATATTTTTATTCCTTTTTCACGCGATCTGATTTCTACTTTATGCGATTTTGATTTTTATTTCTTCCTTCGATTAGATTTTTTCCTTGTTTCTGGATTTCGCAGTCGTCTTTATTACTTGTGGTTGTTATTTAATTCAGTTTTTCATTTTGAAGTTATGGTTGATCGCGGATGTGAAGGTGCATTCAGAATTTTCTTTCGCTAGTTTTTATTTTTGATTTGTGATTGAGTTCATGTTTGTTTTGTAATATTTAGAGATGATTTGTGCTGATTTTGTAATTTTTAGAGATGATTTGTGATTGAGTTCATTACACTCCGAGGTAATGATGAAACGATCACTTTTCTGATCGGCCAAAGTCAGAAGGAAGCTGCTTGCAATAACATCTCCACCACTGATGAGGAATTTGATGAAGAAGTCGTTGAGATTGAATGGGAGCGCAAAAATGGTATGGCAAAATTGCCAATTACACCATCCTCTTCCGAGCTCACCACTATTATTCGTGATAGGATGGTTTACATGATCGATGCAAGGGGGCGGCGAGTCTGGACCCAACCACCTTTGTAAAGGATCAGCATCGTCGAGCCACGACGATAACTAAGTCACTTGATGGGTGGTAACCCATTGTTTCATTTATTTTCTTCTTATTTTTCTTTAATTTTTGTGTGTGTTTTGTTTTTTATTTCTTTGAAAAAAAAATTCGGAGCTCTATATCGATCGACACAGAGTCATATCGACAGATCATACTTCGATCGAGGAAGAGAACGACAAGAAGGCTCTATGTCAATCGACAGGGCCCCTGTCGACCGACACAGAGTGCCAGCAGCCACCAATTTCTGTTTTTCGAGTTCTAAAATAATGGTTGTGATTTACCTTCTGAAATAATGCTACATTTAATACGTACAATGATACAAATACAGTTAAATAATGAACACATTTCACCGTAACAATGATATTTATTTCCTTTTCTTAGGGTTTCTGCGAATTTTCAATGGTATGAAATTTTCAATTTAAACTGAAAAAATGCTACATTTAAATACGTACAATGATCACAAATATAGTTAAACAATGAACACATTTCACCATAACAATGATACATTAATAGATTAAACAAATTTCAATGATCATAAATATAGGTAAACAATGAACACATTTCACCATAACAAAGACACACAAAGCCATAAACATTGATAACGATTAACTTAAAATCATGGTAAACATTAATGAAGTTGAGAGTTAATTATGGAATAGATCATGGTGTATTTTTTTACGGTAACTGCACCCGAAAAATCTATCACACAATCTTATTTCTCTTTCCAATTTATACGATTTGGACAAAATTACCCTTACAATGATACAAACAGAGCTATACAATGACATTCGATTACTTTAAATCAGGAACGTCGATTTTAGAAATTAACGGCCAGATCTTGCTCTTAGTTTATTCATGGGCATATGTTCAGTCTGGATTGCACCTCTCTCTCTATATATATATAGATAGATGCAGAATTTTATCAAAAAAAAATTCATTTATCGAAATTTTATCTAAAGTTTTGTTTGAAGGGAGTTTTATCTAAAAAAAATCCTGTTTGAGAATTTTATCTAACTTAATTGAAGGTAATTATTTTTCAGATGAATCACCATTGAATTTCGAGTAGTATCAAACTCATTAATAATCAATGTGAACGTCAGTTGGGCGCGATGTGAAAATTACGTGAAATTTAATGTATTAAAAAAATAACTTATGTTAGATAAATTGGATAAAATTCAAAAAAAAAAATTTGTATAAAATCTCAAACTAATAAAACTTGAAAAAATTTGTGAGAAGTGAAAACTTTTTGGACAAAAATCCATATTTTCTCTACTTAAAAAAAATCACAAAAATTCAAATCAAAATTATTTATACTTTTATCTTTTAAACCCAATTAATATAAGAGGAAATAATTTTAAATAGCCAAATTTTATAACTACATGCAAAAAATAGCCACCTTTATGAAAAACTACACAAAATAATCAAATTGTACTTTGTCTGTCATATATGTCTTAGTCGACCAATCACTTTTTTCGGTTTCTGTGTAAACTCTAACAGAATTGTTTTTTTATTATTAAATAAGGGTTTCATTTAAAAAGTAATAATAAACCAATAAAATATTAAGAAAAATCTACTCAGTTTGATTTCGGCATTTTCATCTTGATTTCGTCATTTTCATCTTGAGTTCGTCATTTTCAGCTTGAGTTCGATATTCTGGCCGAAATTCACTATATTTATTTAAAAAATCATTTTTATTTTATTATAATTCATTTATTATTCACCATTTTATTAAGTTATAATACAAAAATAAAATATTAAGAAAAATATATTCAGCTTGAGTTCGATATTCTGGTCGGAATTCACTATATTTATTTTAAAAAGTACGCTTATTTTATTATTATTCATTTATAATTCGCCATGTTATTATTTTTATTAACGAAATTATAATTTTAATTAACGAAATTATTATAATTAATATATAGCGAAATATGTCCCTTTAAATCTTGCCCCATTTAGAGTTATTTCTCATCCGATTTAATAATTTTTTTTAAAATAAAAAACGAAATATATCTCAATTTGCCGAAATATATCCCATTAAAAATTGAAATATATCTCACAATCCGAAATCCTTCTCAATTTTTTTTTCTTTATTTTAATTTATATATAAAAAATTATTGAAATATGAACCTTATTTTGTACTCTAAAATAACCTGAATTCAAACTCAACATAATGAGCATTAAACAAAATTGGACGAAATTACAAGCACACTCCCAATTGAACTTTATTTTAATTTTTATTTAAAAGAAATAATTTAATATTTTGCTACAATATTCGAAGCACTAAATTACAAGCACACTCACAATTGTATTATTTTGAATGCGAATATTATTCGACAATATGTCTAAAATATTACACATTTTGCAGTCGTCTAAACACCGACGGAGATAGCATTGCCGATGGGTTGTAGAAAGATGCAGCAGTCGGCAAACTAGCGAAGGAGATGTTGGTGAAGCTCGGTCACCTTCATCTCTTTCACCACTTAATTATATTAATAAGTGAGCAACATAATTGCTTGTCGTTGGCCATCGATTTTGTTTCTCGCAAGCCACCGATTTTCCTTCAGAAATAGAAATAGCAACCATTTTGCAGCTCACCGAAGAAGCTAAAGCCGAAGTGGTGGGACCATCCGGTGATCGCTTGCCTCATTTGTAGTTTTGAGAAAAGGAGAAAGACGTGGAGGAGTCCGGACCAAGGACACCTACTCCATGTGGCGTAGGAAAAATTCTCTTCCGGACTGTTTGACGTAGGAAAAATCATCTTCCATTTGAGCAAGTGCACGATATCTTGGCTCTTTTTTGTATTATTTTGTATGAGGGGAATAGAGATGAATAACATATGCATTTGGAGTGGAATAAAGAGAAAGGACATATGCATGTATTGAGTGGATTGGAGATAAATGCCATTTGTAGTGAGATGTGAATTTGAAGTAAAATCCTCCTCCCTTAAATATAAGAGAAATTTGGAAGAAAAAAAATCGCTTAAAAAATTAACAAAAGGAGTGAAATGTGAAATTATTGAGCAAGTTCGTCCAAATCAATTTGTGTAGTGTATAGTAACAATTCTGGTCGTGCATGAATTATTGAGCATCTTTGAATGTATTTATTGAGCACATAGGTTCACGTGAAAGTAGTTCAATAATTCAATAAAATTGAGAATCTTTGCAGGCATTTATTGAGTCAAAAGCAAAATTGGCAAAAAATTCATATGTAAAAGTAATAGTGATGTGATATGTCTAAAAAATTTGAGGAGGGTGTAGTGTTGTATCACCGATTTCATCCTCAATTGTATTCAAGTATAACGAAATCCATTTCAATTGGCCGAGATCTAGGCCAATTACATGAAATATATCACAATTTACCGAAATATATCCCAATTTGGATGAGTAGTAACCCAATTTGAACTATATTTAAATGAATTCCATTTCAATTGGCCGAGATCTAGGCCAATTACATCAAATATATCCCAATTTACTGAAATATATCCCAATTTGGATAAGTAGGTGCCCAATTTGGACTATATTTCAACGAAATTATAGCTCTAACTGAACTATTTAGTGTGTAATTACATAAATTATAGTTCTTATTGAAGTATAATGTAGTATTGAACTACAATTGTCTACATTAGTGTGTAATTACATAAATTATAGTTCTTATTGAAATATAATGTAGTATTGAACTATAATTGTATACAACTGTGTATAATTACATAAATAATAGTTCTAATTGAACTATAATGTAGTATTGAACTACAATTGTCTACATTGGTGCGTAATTACACAAATTATAGTTCTTATTGAAGTATAATGTAGTATTGAACTAAAATTGTATACAACTGTGTATAATTAAATAAATTATAGTTCTAATTAAACTATAATGTAGTATTGAACTACAATTGTCTACATTAGTGTGTAATTATATAAATTATAGTTCTTATTGAAGTATAATGTAGTATTGAACTATAATTGTATACAACTGTGTATAATTAAATAAATTATAGTTATAATTAAACTATAATGTAGTATTGAACTACAATTGTCTACATTAGTGTGTAATTATATAAATTATAGATGTAATTAAAGTATAATGTAGTATGAATAAAAAAATCGAAATAAATCTCAATTCGCAGAGATCCATCTCAATTTCGCCGAAATATATCCCAATTTACCTAAATATATCCCAATTTTGCCAAAATATACTCCAATTTACCTAAATATATTCCAATTTTGCCGAAATATATCCCAATTACATAAATTATAGTTCTAGGTAACAGATAACGATTCTTCAAGGTCAACTTACTTAACTCCCGTTAACTATGCGCATTCTCAACGACCCATCTTTCTTCCTTGACGACCAGGACCGGAGCTCCCCACGGCAAAACACTTGGCTAAACAAACCTCATCCCAAATAGTCTTGGAGTTGCATCTTCAGCTCTTGAAACTCTTAGGCGCCATTCGATACGGTGTTTTGAAATCGGTGCTGCTCCTGATTCTAGATCGATCACGAATTTCATTTGTCTAGCGGCCGTCTATCCTGGTAATTCTTTAGGAAATACATCTTTAAATTCTCAAACGATGGCCACGCCTTCTAACAAAAGCCAAGTATCTCTGGTTTCCAGTCTTTGACAAAATTTCGAAATCTGCACAACTGGTATCATCTAGTTCCTTTAAATTCATAACGAAAGATTCTTCATTTTCTACCCGCAGAATCATAATCTTCCTTTCATAACATGAAATCATCGCTTGTTCTCGGTTAGCTCAATTCATTTCTAGAATTATATCCACATCCTACACGTCCACAATATTTAACTCGACCACCAATTCTCATATCTCTATAATCTGATTGTCAAATCACGATAGACTAAGGTATTCGTAGTTGTCTCCCGAAACAACGCTAGACTCAGTTCCTGACTATTCTTCTCTACCACAAGCCTTATTAATTCATCACATGATGATAAATATCGGTTTAAATCGTAATATGTTGTCTTCCGCTTTACTATTCCCAAGAGCATACACTCAATTCTCCTCTGATTATTTTCCCTTGGCCTTGCTTTTACCACAACATCGTCTTTCCCACCATTTCTATATTCCTGACATTCCTTGATCTTGCAAGTCCTCTAAGCGGAAATCCCAACACAGTCCAATGACTCGGTCCATTGACCCTTTAACCTTATCTGACTCAAACTCGGCCCCGAGTTAAACTATTAACTTCCTTTGCTAGAGTTCTCCTCAGTTGGTAAGCACCAAGGAATTGAAGGAATAGTCATAACAACTCATTTAAGTAATGAAGAACGTACTTCAATTTAGATATGCTTAAACAAGGAATAGTATGTTTGTTTTTAAGAATCCAATAAAATGTGCAACAATTTGCATACTTAATCTGAAAGAGACAATCAACAATTTAAGTGATGAATACAACAAGACATACTTTGCATGCTAATTTTAACGGTTCCCTCATCAACAAAGGGTTTCAAATGTACATATTTGATCTCAATAAAGCGAATGGGAGCGAAATCAACTCAGCATGCTCATAAAATGAATATATTTCAATGATCAAAAGACAGATCAGAAAGTCTGATTAAGCATGCTTGTTTCAAGGATACAATTTGAGTAAGGAATGAAAATCAAAATATAATTTTGCATGCTTAACGAAATTGTATACTCGCCATCAAGGAGGTTCAGTACGCATGCTTAACTTCAACGAAACAAATGAGAACGAATTCGATTTAGCATGCCTGAGAATTAGATATAATTTGGCGATCAAAAGGTAATAAAGAAGTGTAGTAGCAACGCATATTCATTTGCAAATGAGCATGCCAATAACTTATAAAAAGGGTATGCTTCCCTTCGAATTCAGAAGAATTAAGGAATATTAACCACATCATCTTGAAAGAATCTCAACAACAAAGGTTGAACGAATAATACAACTCCTTGGAAATCATGGAAACAATCAGATGAGTTATTAAGAATCAACATTACTAGGCATGCTTGAACATGAAGACATACTAACGTCCAAAAGTTCGTTTGATGATAGCTTCTGAATAAGCATGCTCATCTGAAAGAAGTCAAATCCAAGAACAAACACCAATAGGTATACTGGAAAGAAGGAACAAGAACAACTTGTCCATTCTCAAGAGATCAAGTGAAATAAACGAGAAGTGAGCATACTTGATTCAAAAGAACAAGTTAGCAATCAAGAGAGAAAATGAGGCCATGGTGCAATCACATGATTAACGATCATAGAATCGTCAAGTAACCAAGGCAGAATCTCAACTGGCTCAAAGAATGGTACAAAGCGTTGGCAGCACAAAACCAATGTGGCAAAATAATTCTGCAATTAATCAAGTGTAGAAAGAATTATATCGAAGAGCTATGCTGTGAATAGCTTTAATCTCAAGCGCAAGGAATTCGGGCATTAAATAAAACAATGCCCTCAAGTTAGTTCGGTACTGGAAACGAGTAGGATATTCAAAAGCTCGCAAACCGATAGTTTGGAGAAATCGAGAAAATCTTACCAAGCCAGAGGAGAACTTTTCCTTCATAAGGTACTAGTAATTAGCCTAATATAATAAGGCAATCTAACATTTTCATAAGATATTACTTGGCTTGCCATCCGATCTGCCTTTCATCCAAACAGTGAGTGTTATTGACACAGTTTTCATCGTACCAAAATTGAGGATCTTAAAATATTTCTATACACAAAACTTCCTTTCAAATGAGAGTCTTTCGTTTATCGCCTTCATGACGCATCAGACAGTTCTCACTTATCGTTACTTTCTCATAAATTCGTCATAAAATTCGGGATTCTCATCACGTAATGCTTCGCATCAATCATTTTCAAGTACTTAGCGCTTGCTGTTATACAACGCAAAAACGCATCCCCTTTGTTTGTGAGGAGTGATTCGCGTATCGTTCACACTCGACCATGCCATTCATAACTCCAACACTTTCAGATTAAACCAAGACTGTGGTTCTCGTCTCACACTATTCACAGCAAAATTCAACTAAATCCAGTCAACCTTATCAAATTTATTTACAAGTGGCTGAAGTCTGGCTCCATTACCCACAAAATCAATTATAGCTGGAGCCCTGCTCCTGAATCCGCAGAAACAATGTTTTTAAAGAACATTATCTATCAGTTTTCGTTCGACACATACATCATCCTCCAAATCATCTTTCGATCAGTTCTAAGTAAATACTCAAATTATCTCCAAATATTTTTACCTTTCAACTCAATTTCATCGAACAATCAGTGTCAGCATTCTTTCATAACACGGAAACAACACCAATCATTTTGTTTTAACCTCCCTATTCAACATAAATATCATTTCTTTTCAACTTTTCTGATTATTTCCGTTATTTACTCAAATACTTTCAAAATAACCGACTAATACTCCAACACACCCCGTGTCTCGGTGGCAACTCCGTCCTCCGACACACCACACCGAGAATCTCATATGAACCTCGTACTCACACACTCACTCGAGTCTCGACTATAATTGCCAGGCTCCTGGTGCATTCTACACACACAACATCAACTAACTCAGTGCATTCTGCACAATCACACAACTACTGGATTATTCCAGTCCCACAGAAATTTTCAATTTCACCACCACATGACTAATTCAACAGGTTCAAATGCCTTTTCAAGGTCACAATCATTCAATTTACCCCTAACCCATCCTTATTACTCCTCAATTCAGCACTAACACATCACCTCAGCTCAATAATCAATAAATGCATCTACAGCCATAATATCGAGGTTTATTTACTTGCAATTTATTCAAAAATCAAATCAATACTTTAAAAATTCAAAGCACATTCCAAATAGGTCACCCCACCGGTGCCAAATCACAAAGATTTTCACATCAAAACATCAACACCTTTCAATCATCAAATTCCCATCCTCAAAATCAAAACTTTCCAACCATTTTCAACATTCACAACATCAACATTTTTGTTCAACCATAAGATTCAACTCAATTCAATCAATCCACCCTTTTCACTCCATAAATAAATTCAATTTCCATTTCAAATTCCAATCATTTCCAAACACTCATACGGTTTCAAATCATCCAAATTGTACTGAAATTGCAAGTAGGGGAAACTTTTGAACTTTTAAAACTTAAAAACATACCTCAGGTAGCGCAGGATGGAGTAGGGTGTAAGCATAAATGAACATTTCTCAAAATCCTTCCTTAAAATCAAAACACTTATGACTCGAAGTTTTCAAAGAAATTGGAATTCTTTTAAAAATTTGAAAAACCAAAGCTCTGATACCACCTCTGTAACGCCCCCATCTGACCTACCCAATATGGGGCCACATTACATTGATGTTTCAGGTTTTGGACAAACATTCAAAATATTTAAATAGAAAGAGACTTAAATTTCAGTAAAACATGGTTCAACAGTTATAACAAATCCTTCGAGTCAGTTGAATAAACTTAGATTCAGATAAATAACATTTTTAATAGGGTAGGAGTTTTCAGATAGCGGTGCAGCAGTGTGTGTAGCGTGATGGTGACAGGTATATGAAGATACATGTCACAGGATCTGTACAACTTTCTCAAAAACACTTATTCTTCACCAGCTTACACCCGCTACTTCCATTCCTGCTGCTTAACCTGCACGATTTAGAAATATCGCGAGGGGCTGAGTACTTTCGTACCCAATGAGAAACAGTGCCCGAAAACATACATTATATATGAAACATGCTATGCAACACACACAGCTAAACACGGGGTTTTGTTGAAATAAACCGTGTTAGCCAAATCATTTTACTCACACACACGTCCTTTTAGGTGTTGTCATATCTGTTCGGTTTTGTAACTGGAAGCTGGCCGACTTCCAAGTTACGATGACTAGTAAGGAATGAATACACACTCAACCTACTGTCATTTAGAGTGCACTAGTCTCAGAAATCCTGTTTGAGACCCGATCGCTTATTAATCATAATTCACAATCAATCATCAACATCATCACAATCATATCATCATCAAATTTCCGACCTCATAATGTGTTCCCCTTATAACTTCATAATCCCAATTATATGGAGTAGCAACCCCATACTACTAATGAAGTTCTAGCGCAGTTATGAATAACTGGTTCCGAACTCATTATTTTACTCTCTGTCGACGGGAAACGACAGAGGACAGTATGACAACACAAAACATGCATAACATTTTCAATTTAAAAGCAAAACATTTTATCACGCATTTTGAAAAGAAAACACGCATTTGATTTTTATAGATTTGAAATAGTTTCCCACCTCGTTTACTTGGCTTATTTAGATGCTTGAGCTCAACGATCCTCGTTCTCAAACTCCTACAATTAATCACGGTTTTCCCAATTAGGATAAATGATCTAGGACAACGGTAAACCTCAACCAATTCCAAGAACTAATTCACCATCAAACTTAAATTCCACATATTTTTCATAATTTCCTTTCGATCCAAACCATCAATATCTATACATGTGTTACGCCCAACATGCTCCCAAAATCATATATTTAACTCCAAAAATTCCAAATCAACATTTCATATGCTTCACTCTTCTATTTAACATGTTTCAACCTCTCTTAATCAAAATAAAATTAAATCCAACTCTCGATTATAACAACCTACACCTTAAACATGATAAACATGCTTGGTTAAACATATATTAGACTTACAATTCAAGAAAAACCCAATTCGAATCGAGACAAACTTGAAAAACCCACAACTTCCATCTCTGCCAACCCATATCGACCTAGAACAGAGGGCATATCGACCCCCTGCAGGTCGATATGGCTCGCCATCTACGGCAGAAAACTCGCCGGCCTGCAACTCATCGATTCTCATGATCTAACCACCCAAAACCACATGCAAGCACATAAACAAGGTCCTAGACTCAAGGGGAACACAAAGACATGCTTGAAAGCTCGAATAATGGTGGAAAAAATAAGTGGGTGAAGCTCACCGGAGCTGGAAAGTGACGGCGGCGGCGGTGTGGTCTTCCGGCGAGGAAACTCGTGTCCAACGGTACCAAAATGTTCCCTAGGAGGTAAGGAACACAAATACACAAGTCAAGACTCGAGATAATAGCACATAAACGAGTTTGAAATCTGAAAATCGGATTTTCTCACCACTCCGGCGGCCTTACTTCTCTCTACAAGAACTCCTCCGATCTGTGACCTCACGACGCGTACCAGGGCTCTTTGGAAACCTTGAAGCACGGGATACACAATGGTTGTAGTCTCGTGGCCGGCGGCGGTCTGTGGCAACCAGAATCTGGACGGGAAGATGGGGCGACGAGGCTGGGCTGGGGCTGGGAAGGATTCACCACAGTCTGGCGACCCTCCTTCTCTCCTCGATATCTCGCTCGATACTCCGCCTCACGAGCTCCACCTTAGCTCAAAACGAATCTGGGAGCGAGAGCTTCCTATTGGCGGTGGTGTCACGGCAAATTATGGCCGGAATCAGCCGGAATCCGGCCGGGAAGGAGGGGTGGCGGGGTGGGTTTCTCTGCAATTCTCCCTGCTTCTCTCTCTCTCCTCTCTCGACAATTACAAGAAATGGGTGGGGGAATTATGTTATATTTCCTATAATACATGCTGTACTTACTCCTAATATATATAAAATATTGTATTAGTATATATATATATATGCATACATAATTGATTATAATAAAAAGGGTAATACTTGCATTATTTTCCCCAATATACTTATATGTGTATATGCATAAATTCTCATACCCTACACTCCAAATTGACATGCATATACATCCAATTTTTCATTCTCCAACACAACTTTTCATAAATTTCTTCCAAAATTCTTAAATAATTCTCAATATGAGTACAAATTTCCAATTTTCCAATCTCAATTCAACTCCAATAAATCATTCCAATAATATCTCAATTGAGATTGATACAACAATACACTCATCATTCTTAGACAAGGTGAAATTTTAATACGGGGTATTACATATTAATAATTTTATTTTATTTTATTTTTTAAATAAAAAAATAAAATATATTTCACTTGACCGAAATCAATCTCAATTGCCCGAAATTTTGCCCAATTGAGACTTATTAACCATTTTATTTTATTTTAATTTTTAATTAAAAAAGCGAAATATATCTCACTAGGCTGAGATCAATCTCAATTGCCCGAAATCTTGCCCAATTGTAATTTATTAATCATTTTATTTTATTTTATTTTTTAAATAAGAAATTGAAATATATCTCACTAGGTCGAGATCAATCTCAATTTATCATTATAATATTTTTTTTAAAAAAACTAAAAAACCAAAATATATCTTATTTATCATTTTATTTTATTTTAAATAAAAAAAATATATATCTCAATTGAGACTTATTTATTATTTTATTTTATTTTTAAAAATAAAAAATCAAAATATATTTCACTTGCCCACCAAATCTTGCTCAATTCAGATCAACTAACTCATATTATTTTATTTTATTTTATTTTTAAAACTAAAAAATTCAAAATATATCTCACTTGACCAAGATATATTTCAAAAATTAAATAACTCGAATTATATTTTTTTTAAAAATAAAAAATTCGAAATATATCTCACTTGGCCAAGATATATCTTAATTGAACGGAATCTTGTCCAATTGAGACTTATTTATTATTTATTTTATTTAATTTTATTTTTTACAATTAAAAGAATGGAATTATATTTTTTAAAATTAAAAAATTCAAAATATATCTCACTTTTCCAAGATATATCTCAATTGACCGAAATTTTGCCCAATTGAGACTTATTTATCATTTATTTTATTTTATTTTATTTTTTAAAATTAAAAGAATTGAAATATATTTTTTAAAATTAAAAAATTCGAAATATATTTCACTCGTCCAAGATATATCAATTGACCGAAATCTTACCCAATTGAGACTTATTTATTATTTATTTTATTTTTTAGAATTAAAAAATTTGAATTATATTTTTTTAAAAATAAACCCTTCGAATTATATCTCATCACTTTGATGAAATATATCTCACTTGGACCAGATATATTTCAAATGGACGATTTCAAGCCGGAAAGTTTTCCAAGAAATATTATATTTTTTTTATCACAACTCTAAAAATTAATAAAAAAATAGAGTTGTGTTATACAATATTAGTAAAATAACAAACCGTTAAACATTTCACACAATTCAACAGATTTAATTACCTGATTTAGATATTTTAACCAAAAGATCTGTACTTTTGCTATTTTTTAAAGTTTTTCATAAGAATGGCTGAATATTGCACATACTTTTACATTTTGGCTATTTTAGATTTTCGCTCTTAATATAATCCGAAGCGGCCCAACTGAAACATATTTTGGCCCGATAATGTGGTAATTAAAGCCCAAGTCATTTAACTCCCCTCAAAACTCTCTCTCCAAACCATTTGCAATGTTTCGATTCTTGTGTTAGGGCTTCATTTTCTACCAATTTCGCCCTAAAATCAGTTTTTTTTTGGCTGGTTGGAATTGGGAGTTTCTGATGGCCTCCCTCTTTAAGGTAAATCTGAACTTTTCATCACTGTTTCTATTTCGTAAGAAGTAATTGCTGAGTGTTAATGAGTTTGATTTCCTGCATCATTGTTCAATTTCCAGTTAACTTAGGATAAAGGAAATGCATTTATGCTACCGTCGACAAGAAATATTGATGTTTTGCTACGAGTTTATTGTTTGCCTAATTTACCATGTTTACAACGAGAATCAGAGTGCTAGGTTTTGTTTGCTGATGTTTGAACATTTGTTTTTGGGATTTTTCTTGTTGTTAGGATCCGACCAAATTGTCTGCGTATAGGGACAGGAGGTTTCCTGGCACGCAGGAAGAATATGAGGAGGCGCTACTGAACTCGACCACGGTCTATGTGGGGAACATGTCGTTTTACACGACAGAGGAGCAGGTTTATGAGCTGTTCTCGAGGGCAGGTGAAATTAAGAAGATGATCATGGGTTTGGATAAGAATAGTAAAACTCCTTGCGGCTTCTGCTTCGTAATGTAAGGTTATAGACGGGTTAAATATGTTTTTGTGTTGCATGAATTGTGAATAAGTTGTGATGTAGTCCGGAACACTGAAAGAGTCCTCAGGTCATTTCATGTTTTTAATTCCTTTTCATGGGAAGAGGGTAGGATAAGTGGAGGAGGACATGGAGATCTATACTGCTTCATCTCTTATGATCCTTGAGAAATTTCATGTTATGAAAAGTTACAGTTCAGCTTGTGTTATGCTGGTTTATGAGCACTTTATGTTTCCAATTCTTATAATCTTGAGAAGGAACTGCAGAAATCAACATATTCCTCAATCCTCATCAGTTCCTGTGCCCTCATTATGACCTTTCAGGTACTACTCCAGAGACGATGCTGAAGATTGTGTAAAATATATCAGTGGGACTATACTCGATGACCGTCCTATTCGTGTTGATTTTGATTGGGGATTTCAAGAAGGCCGACAATGGGGACGTGGGCGGAGTGGTGGGCAGGTGAGTCATTGAATTGTTTTTCTCCCGGCTAATCCAATATTTAATCTAATTGGTGTTCTATTTGTCAGGTGCGGGATGAATATCGTACAGACTATGATCCAGATATCCTTTGTGTGCCCTTTTTTAAAACTATCACTGTCTGTCCAGCATTCTTTTCGAACTTACTTTGTATTATTATAAAATGGTTTCCCTTGCTGAGTTTGAAGTTTCTTGAATATCCGATTTCCTTAACAAGTCATACCTAGAGGTGGTTATGGAAAAATAGTCCAGAAAGAGTTGGAAGCCCAGAGGCAGCTAGTGGATTATGGCACTGGATCAATAGATTCATTTCAACCCGTTATGCCTCCTAACTGTAAGTCACTAAACGACTTTACCCTATCTTCTATCATTGTATTTCAGGGAAAGCCCTTTGATTCATTTATGTTCCTGTGGGGACTTATTTACTCAAATACATAGCCCAACACGAAAGTTCTTTTTATTTTATTAAGAAGCATGTTTATACATCTTGCTATGCACATCAACAACTATCTGTCATATTGTGTAGACTTTAGAGGTATCTGAATGTGCATGGAGTTTTGTTTTCGGTTAAACCTGCCTGATAGATTTTTATAGTTTATACGGATGGATAAACAATATCTGCTGATACATGAGCCTTGTCCAGGAGAAATCAGTGTGTGCATACGTTTGTGCTTATGACTGTTCCTTCGTCAAAATACTCTCAAAATGTTATACTCCCTCCGTCCCTAATTATTAGTCCCCAATTGAAATGACACGCTTACCAATGTTTGTGAGTGTAGTGAAATTAATATTTTATTGGTGAATGTGAAATAGTTTACCATTTTAGGAAATGAGACTAATAAATGAGACAAACCAAAAAGGTAAGTGAGACTAATAAATTGAGACGGAGGGAGTAATAAATTTCATTTTATTTGAGAAATTTGATCTCTCTTCTTAACAGATGTGTTAGCATAGATTAATATATATGTTGGGGGTGAAAAGAGTAACGTGTGTTAGTTGACTTTCTACTCATGTAGATGGTAGGCATGGTGGAAACTATGGTCAGGGCGGCTCCTACCGTCATGGCAGAGGTATTATTGCTCAGTCTGTGCTTCTGCTCGTTGATTTCATTGATTCATGACTTACTTTTGGATAAGCAGATTACAATCGTAAGCGGCATAGAGAAGATGATCGGCGGGGGCCTGATTTTCAGAGGAGAAAGTCAGACTTTGTGTATCGGAGAAATCCAGATAATGAACCGAGAGCAGTAAGTTGTGATAGCCATGCTAGCTTTACTTTACTTACGAAATCATTTCCCCTGGGCCTCTATGCAGACATTATTTTCTTAGCAGGAAAAAAATCCGCGATTTCGGGAGAGTGGCAATTCTGACGAGGAGGAAGAGGATGATGATCGTAAGCGGTCCTCTTAGACTAGGCTATATCTTCGTGTTGTATTTGTCTTGTGTTTAAATATCACTATGATGTAGAGTAGTGTAGATTGTTGCTAAAACTCCTCTCTCTTCTATTTCTTCTGTAATTCATCTATTTGTGCTTGCGCCAAGATCTTCTAATGTTATGAATGGTAATGATGAGTGACACTGCACCTTCTTCTTCACAATTTTAAACATGTATACTATTTATTCAAAAAAATAAAGCTCAATACGGTATATGTAATGTATGCATATATGTAGAGAGAGAACAAATTAGTGTGGTTATTTGAGACATCAAAGCTCTGTCGCAACATTTTCGAAAGTAATGTCTTGCTTTTCATCTTCAACATCTTTCTGCAAGCTCTCAAGAAAAGCAAGCATGTTGTCCAAAGATTTGTCATCTGGTGCATGAAACAACATAATGGTTGAATTAAAGCATGGAGGAGGAGGTAGAAGAAGACATGAAATTTAAGTGAGATGGTTACCAAATCTGGGTATGGTATGACCCTTGGGATGCCGAATCACCAGAGGGTCTACGTATGACTCCAGCAACTCAGTGCCATACTGCTTCAAGAAATCTTGATCCCCTGTTTCATTTCACAACACAACACAACACAAACTCCTTTTCATCCCCATTATAAGCTGATTTGAGACGAGGTAGGAGGAGGAGGGGGCTTACCTAAGAAGTGAACAGAGCGGCATTGAATGGGTGAAGCATAAGCTTTCTCAGCCAAGGATGGATTTCTGAGTTTTGCACCCCCGATTATTACCACCACTTTTATCTTGGCTACTCTTGTAAGAGCCGCACCCTGCAACACCAACATGTCAAAACATTTTCCTTATTTAATCTCACACTAAACTGTAAAATGAAGCTGCAAGACTCACATTTGCTTGCATTCCAGCCAATGCAGCTGATAGAATCGCCCCCTGTTTGTTGCCAGAGCCAAAAAACCATACAGGTTACAATCTTGAATTACTTATGACAACAGCTTAAATTTGATATGGAAAGAAACTATATATCATGCTACCCTTGATTTACCAGAACTTAATGAGGACCATTTTTCAAATCGCACAACAACTCATACAATCCAGATTCATATCCTGACACAAGCTACTGAAAGTTCTTGAATACGATTTTAGTGTTTTTGTGTTGCATGGAAGATGATATTGCATTCACCAAAACTTTACTTCTCTATATAAAGAATGTACTGTGCTTCAAATGTTACAATGATTCATACAACTATGCAGAATAAATCTGAGATTATCAACATAATGTTTCCATACAAATGTTATTGCAACGAATGCCTCAAAGATCCAAAACCTCAAGACAGTCAGAGAAATTGATACACACAAATACCTGTGAAAACCCAAGAAGGCCGTCAAAAGGGCCATGTTTGATCATGCATTCTTCTATATAAGCAAGACACTCGTCAAAGTTCTGGTATTCCGTGAATTCCTGAATTTATCCAACCAAGAAACAAGAAAACCATTTAAAATAGAATACTGAAAAAGAATAACTAAATAAGCCAAGAAATTGAAAATAAAAGCCACCCGAATGGTGGCCTCATGCAGTGTTATTTGTTAAGAATATTGGATAAACATCAGCTAATTAGGCCTCAAATCATGAAAAAAACATTGGTGAGATTTACTTTTAATACGAAGATACATTATCCATCCGAAAGTAAACTACTAATGCTTCTGAATTGGGACAGTTATGGTTTAGGACTAATTGCATCGCTGTATCCAATGCCACATTTTCTTTAGTAAAATGATGGGGAAAAAAAACGAGATCAGACCTTGTTGAACTGGAACCACTCATAATAGGGAGGATCGAAAATCCCCTCAACATCAGATTTTCCCTGGCACGGAAAAGGGGCGTCGACGAAAACAAGATCCAATTTCTCCAGCACAGATTCCGGCCACTTCCCGGTGACCTGTTTCTTGATGATTTCACCGCTGGTGCGGAACCCATGAAGACACAGCAACCTTAATTTCCTCAGACCTTTGATTTCTGCTCCTTCACTCCCCATGTTCACGCAAAAACTCAAACAAACCGATCTTTCTCTCTCTCTCTCGACTTATTTCTTTCGTTCCCGCTTGCCGAAAATTGTTGGGATTCCCCTGCGTGCGGAGAAGAATGGCTCGACGTGTTTAAACAATGTGTTTGGTATCGTGTATATAGCGTGTGGAATCACTGATTGTGAAAGCTATTGAATTTATGCGTGACGACTGATATTCAAAATCAATTAATGAATAAACAATAGGGGTAGGCACTTGACCAGGGATGGTTGAGAGGCTGCAAACGCCATAGATGGTGTGGCCGGCGAAGGTTCTCGGAGGAGGGCCCAATAATATCACACACGTGAAAAACGCACCACACACAGCCAGCTGGTTTCGCATTGCCTTGCGTCACCATACTTAAAATACTTGGACAACATTAAAAAAACTAATCGCTAAAAAACTCCATTAGTTTTTTTATTTAGAGGTGCTCAACACGATAATATAAAATAAATGGATTGAATCAACTCATTTTAATTTTTGTCAATTTCATATTAAAATCTACTAATCCCAATTAAGATTTAGGTCGAATTCGAGTCAGTTTCGGATCAATCTGTATAATTCAAATGATTTGTGAAATTAATTAATTAATGTTAATTTTATTTTATTTTATTGTATTTGTAATTTGGTTTTAATTTTATCGAGAAATAATTAGATTTTCATGATGTTTAATCATAATTTTTTAAGTCTTATTTGATTAATATTTATATTCATTTAATGATTATTGTGTTATTTCTTAAATTAAAAAAAATAATATTAAAAAAATTAACAATTACAAAAAAAATTGTAAATAAAGTTATCTAAACTGAAAATAATTATAAATAAACAATCACAAAATTCGATCCTTTATATAAATAATTTATAATTGATAAGAAAAAAGTTGGTGTTATAATTACAAAAGTTTCAAAATTTATTTAATAATTACAAAGATTTAAAAAATATATTATAATTACAAAATTAATAAAAAAAATTGTTAAATTTTGCAACTAACCCGATTATTAAATGCACAAAGCGATTTCTGAATTGTGAATACTGTTCCCAGAAGATATAAGAGAGGGGAAAGGAATTGTTTTCAGAACATGCAACTTGATCTTCTGAAGAAGTAATTTTATTTAATTATTTTTTATATCTTTTCCTGACATTCTTAGTTATTATTATTATTCAATTATATTTTGGCATTTGTAAAATTTAGTGAATTATAATATAATTTTAAGTGATATGTTATTAACTATTCAGAAAATATATATTTAGGAGCACTTAATCAAAAGTAATAGAGTTTTTATTGCCTACTATGCTATATCAAGTCAGGTTTCTTTAGTTTTTATCATTATTATTATTATTATTATTATTCCAATTTGCAATTAAATGTTCCATTTCTTGAATCGATATTAGAAACAACCGGGTTGAAAATATGAGTTTGGTGGAGAAATTGGTCGCGATTTGAACAACGAAGTTAGGGGCGAAAAGACCATAATTTAAAAAATTTGGGAATTGAGCACGTGACTAGAACTCTTGATTTCAAGCATTTATATAAATGCTTGTGATATGTGTTTTTAAGAGATAATTTAGATGCACTTGTACATAGCGCATTTTGATTTAGATGCTCTCATTTTAATCACAAATAATAACATTTCAATTGAAATTCTATATCTAAATTGAAATATACTAATATCCCACCGTCTAACACAAAAAATACTCTCATAAAGATTTTTGTCAAATTTGCATAGCTCATAATTGACATTTAAATTTTTACGGCATAAATCTTTTTAGGGTATTGAATACCTAGATTTTTCATTAATGAAGTAATATATACTTAAATGCTTTTTTTCATTCGTTAAATATCGAGTTGTAATTAGTTTACTTTTGAGTGCAAATCATTTCATTTGCTTAACAAAAATGCACGTGTTCATATTGGAAAAATCTGAAAAATATGTGAGGCCGATTGTTGATGTGATTTTAGTTCCACGACATTACACAATTCCATTCGACATGATTTTATACACAAATTTCGTTTCCATAATCTCTTTCGTCCAACTCGATTAAAGTGTATATATATATATATATATACATATATATATATATATATACACTTTAATC
>JAPKLW010000018.1:438129-500859 GCA_026898455.1 Plectranthus barbatus | reverse complement strand
AGGGAGCGGATCCAGTGAGAAAACTCTTAACGTGAGAAAATGAGAAAGATGCTTGATTGCATTCACGGCATTGCTTGATTGTATTCAAGTCATTGCTTGATTGCAATGTTGCTTGATTGTGCTTTAGTTGTTGCTTGATTATTTTGTTGCTTCATTGCATTTTAGTTGTTGCTTGATTCAATATCAACCATTGATTTTTTTAGATCTGATGGATATGATTCATTCTTTTTTCTCACAGGGGGATTTTTTTTTACATGATCCCTCCTCTATATATATATATATATATATATATATTTATAATTTTCAACTAACATTTAGTTATAAAAATTGATTATTAATCCCAATATCAGAATTTGTAAATGCACAAAAGAAATATTTTAATGTAAACTTGCATTCTCAAATTGAATGTTGTTTACCAGTTTGTGTTTATGAAAGTTGGTTATTAACGAATTCGATTATTTAAGCAAGTTCAAGTATACTTCAACACTTAGTTTCAAAATTCTTGCAAATAAGTAAATAAAGCAGTAAATGCAAAATCAAAATCACTAAGTTTCTGGTTACAAAAGAACTCGCGATCTATCGCTAGCTGGTAGATGTCAATGTTTACCAGTCCACTAGTTCACTCGTCCAAGTCTCTGGTCTCCTTCGGCTTATCAGACTTGGAGGATGGGCACATGTTACCTCCTTCTCTCGAACTTGGGAACTTTATGGTTTTTCCCGAAACCGATGTTCTTTTGGCTAGACGTCCGTGATAATCACAACTTAGAGATAGGTTGTGACTATTGTGTTCTAACTTTCCAAGTAAGAACACCAAGAAATAAACTTGTGCTCAAAAAGCAACAAGTCTCGTGTCTAAAGAATGAGTTAAGGTTAGCTAAAAATAGCCTCAAAGGTTGAAATCTTCTAAGTATACGTTTTTGCAGAGTTTCGTTGCTTTCTCAGAATTTCGATTTTGGTCAGTAACATTCTCCTCTTGAGTACTTCATTTATTTATAGGTACGGTAGAGATGACTTGAAATTCTAGCCGCTTAGAGACATTCTGGACGTTGTCCAATCCAGAGTCTCTCTCTTTTGCGAAGAACAAGTTGTTTTCAAGAAAATCTGCACCTACTCTTGCTTTTTTGACAAAAGGTGTTAACTTTGTACTCTGTGTCATAACGACTTTGTTCATCAGTTCGATGAATCCAAATTGATTGAACACCACGGTCTCTAAACTTTAAGGAATCTCCATTCTTCATATTTGGCCTTGAAAAACATTCCTATGACTTGTTCTCTTTGTTTCTATTGCGATTTGTAATATCTCGTAAACTGGTGTCCTCTAAGCTAGTGACATCTCCCAGTTTCTCTGAAAGTGAGAATCCCAAACTAGTAAACTGATTACGAGTTTCTTCTAACTCCTTGCGCATCCCAAACTGGTGGATTGGATCCCAAACCAGTTTGTCTTGATTAACTCCATTACAACTCAATAAATATAATGTAACATGACATTACAAATTTTGATAGAGTTAATCTAGAGACATTCTAAACTGGTGGTTTCTATACAGTTTTGACACATCAAAACACAAAAAAGGAAAGGAATTCGAATCTAAATTCCTAACAATTCCCCCTTTTGATGTTGTCAAAACAACCACTAAGCTGGTAAAATTGTCAATTTTTCGAGTTTACAAAAATATTCTAGCAAATTCTATCACTAAAAAACTGAAATTCTTAACTACTCAGCCTGCCCTATGAAACTTCTCCCTCAACATGAGAGATATTTCTCAATTAACTTTTCAGGGCAAAAACAAATTGATTACACTGAAATGTGTAAATTTAGTCAAAGTGAGGCAAAATATTTTGAGACAATGAGTTATTGTCTGCAAAATAAGCATAAACTTATATTATTTCATAGATTTGTTTACAAATTTATGAAAAACGGTAAATTACAAGTACAATGAAAGCAATAAACTTGTATTCTATTGCTGACTACTGCGCTCCGTCTCATTCTTTGCCGTTGGTGCTTGGGGTTTCCAGGACTCATCAGCTCGCCTTGACCTCACCTAAACAAGTCTCACAACTTGTTTATGGCGGAGCTCCCATGTAGACAAGTCTCACCACTTGTCTCTATCTACACCCATCACCATAAGCAAGTCTCACCACTTACACTATAGTGACGCTCCATTCCTCCATGCAAGTATCACCACTTGCACACCGTTTACTCTGGGCCGGCTAGCATACATGTAGCACAAGTTATTTTGACAAGAACCTATGCTTCAATGAGTTGCGGCTAGCCCCCAACAGAAAACAAAGCTTGACCTAAAGCAAGCAAAAGACTAATGCATGAGCAACAGCTTGCTTCCGGACTCTACTCCTCAACTCCTTCAATCTCTTTCCCCCTCGTTGACAATATCAAAGGGAGAAGAGGATGGTCTGGCCTTGATGCCTCCCAGAGATTCTGGTGAAGCTTGACTAGTTTCAGACTAACAAGGAGTCCCTCCACTCCTTGTAACTTAGGGAAAATCCTTCTTCAGCCACCTGACAATCCTTTATATCACCAATGAGGAAGAAGTCTTGGATTGAAGGAGGGGATATCCGACGTCCTCTTGGTTCTGAGGTAAAAACTCTTGCTGAGAGCGGAGAGCCGGAGAGTAGAAGAATCATCTCAGAAAAGGTTCTGACGTCCTCTCTTCCAATTGAGCAACTGCACGATCTCTTTGCTTAAAGTATTTCGGTTGAACTCCAGTGGAATAGAGATAAATGCCATTTGGAATAAGAGGTTTTTGGAGATTTGTGACTTTGAGAATTTCCAAAGTCTTCCTTAAATAGTCAAGTGTGCCACATATTCGACGGTTCTGATCTCGTGGAATTGTGGAACGTCCGGAGTCTTTAGGAGAATTAGTTGCGAATCAATATCTATTTGACATTCGCGATGACAATTATAATTTCTTTTTCACGTGTCTTCTCCTTATTCCTTCGCCGACTAGGCTGCATTATATTCCACATTTAATGGGATGTGCAACTAACGCTTTACACATTTTGAAATTCCTGCTCTAGGCAAGTTTGCTGACTAGGCAAACTGGTTGCACTTCAATCTGATTATTGACATGGAAAACTGGTCTCTCTTTAAACTCATCCACTTAAACTAGTTGTCTTTAAAACTGGTAAAATGTGTTAGTTTGTAATCTTCTTCAGAAGGCCAAAAACCGGGAGCTTGGACCAAGTTTTATTCTGATTCTTCGTCACAAAATCAAGAATTAGGGCTTGGACTCATTCATCTTCATGGACAATCTCCACAAACTCCAATAGACCGAGTTTGATGCATAACTCTCTGAATCTCTCTTTTGGGAGTGGCTAGTGAAGATATTTGCAAGCTGATCTTCTGTTCGGATATATTCCACAGAGATGTCTTTCTTCTCCACGTGGTCTCTGATGAAATGATGTCGGATGTCAATGTGCTTCATTCAGGAATGATGAAGTGGGTTCTTCATGATGCACATTGCACTGTTGTTGTCGCAATAGATAGGCACACAACCAGAATTGACATCATAATCCATCAGCTTAGAGTTGTCAACCGGGCCGGGCCGACCCGACCCATCACAGCTGAGGTCCGGCAGAGGAACGGCCCACAAATCAAATGGGTTTGGTGGGCCGGGCTTAGGTGTATTTGATGGGCTCATATTAAGCTTTTTTTGAAGACCAGGCCGGCCTAGGCCTATCTTAGCACGGGACCAGCCCAGACCAGTGATAAGCTCGTAATTTGACTCACTTATTTATATTATTTTCTAGTATTTTAATTAGTTTTGTCGAGTTTATTTACATATTTTATGCATAAGTTGAGGTTATGGGATATTATGCTTGGTACGGTGTGATTTTACAGATTTTTGGGCGAAAAAATGGCTAAATCTGGAAAAGTGCGAAAAGTGGAGGTCTCTGTTTCGACTGACGTGGATGCACATCGACAGACGTGGGAAATACGTGTCGACCGATGCAGCTACATGACGACCGACGCAAAATTCAAAAGAAGGAAAATTTAATATTTAATTGGAAATATCTTATTTTTAGCCCTAGATCTCAAAATATGCTCATCCATGATCCACCTCTTAAAATACCCATGTAATTTTGATTTTTATAATCTTTCATTCAGTATTCAAGTTTTTAGAGTTTTGGAGATTGAAGACTAGAACAATCTTTATTTTTATTGTAAGTTTTAATTATGCAATTTAATATTATGTTTCTTATGTTTCTTTCCATCATGAGTGGCTAGAAACCTCATAAGGTTCTAGGGCTATGAATAATCAATCTTGAATGCATGTTTAGATTTATCAACTCGAATTGCATGATTTAAGTTCCTGGTTTAATTGATAGAATTAATGATGGATTGAGAGATGAAGTTAATTCTAGATTTATAGTTGTTAACTAAAAGACCGAGAGGAGAAGATTAATAACAGGAAGAGGAATTTGAATACAATTTATTTTCTGTCTCAAAAGAAAGAGTAATTAATTGTAGGGAATAAATATGATGTTTTTATTAAGGTTGATTATTATTGTGTTCTTGAGGCCGACCAAGCAAAAATAGCTACATAATAGTAACCTAAGTTATAATTGCATGATCTAGGAATTGTAGTATCTTATTCTGATTTTCCACCATTGCTGAGTTGATTGATCTTGCATGTATTCTGATTGATTATTTGCCCTGGAATCTGTGTACTTTAATATTGTTTTTAAAAAACCTTTAAATTCTTGTTTAGGTTATCTTTAATTTCAAAACAAAAACCTGATTTTTTATTTATTCAAACAACACATGTGGTAATTTCCCCACACAATTCCCTTGGATTCGACTTGGATTCTAAATTTATTTGCCACTGTTGCTGTAATTTATCTGTAGTTTTACAGTGATCGACCAGCCCAGGCTCAGGACCGACCCATCTCAAGCTCGTGTCTAGCCCAGTTCAGGCCCATTTCAATTTTTAGTTAGTTTTTATTATTTCATGCTAGTTATTTTGATTATTTCTATTAATTTAGCTACTAAATAAATAATTTTAAGTGTTCACAATTAAATCTAACCTAATTGAATTACGTTTGTTTAAAGAAAAATCACAAATACTCCTTAAAAATTAATTTAAAAATAAATAAAAAATAAAAATAATAGTTCATTTTAAACCCATCTCCGGCCCACTTCAAGCCTACCTGAAACCCAGCCCAAGCCCGGTTCAGGCCCAATCCAAGCCCACTTTATAGTGGTCCTGGGTTGTGCTGGTGTTGGTCCCGAAATAAGAGAAATATGGTAGGCAACAGAAAGTAAGTTTAAGTTGTACTTGTTCTCTGAAACTAATTGAAACTTAGTTGCGGGTTACTGAAAGTAAGTACAGCTCAGATATGTATTAAGTAAGTTTCACAAGTATATACTTCAATACTTAGACAAGTATTGATGGTTTCAAAGTAAGTTTGGAGAAACTTAAGTATGTTGAATCTTAAATAAATCAAGTAAATGACTCAGGATATTATAGTGGTTCGGACATAAAATCATACGTTCACTCTTCCGAACTTAATTGGAAAACTACTAAGCTTGAATACAAGTTCCTTAAGATCTATGAACAGTTTGTTGGCACTCCGTCCTTCAGTTTGCTGTCGTCACTCGCCTAAGAACTCACTGTTAACTTAGTCTTCAGGTTGAAGTGAGGATGCACCTCGTAGCTTTCTTCCTGGTAGGTTGGATGTTTGCACGTTCTTCCCAAAACTCAGCATGGTCACACGGAGTATCAGAGAACTTTTCAGTAGACAAATTAGCAGACTGTAGGCTTGTTTTTGCTTGAGAGTTCGTAACCTTTTCTGGTTGAAATGTAGACCTATTTATAGCAGCATCCTTGGGTGTTTGAATTTATGCCCGTTAGACACACAATTCCAATCGTTAGAGACAACAAGAATGATGTCCAATTACAACCATTCTTTGGTAGGTCTGCTCTGCTCTGGAAAGGTTGCACTTGCCTTGTACTTTCTACCTGCTCTTGTCAAACTCAGTTTCAGTCCGAGGAATCCAAGTATGAGACATCCTCGTACTGACTTTTACTTATAGTTTATACGTCTTTAAATCTGACCAAGCTTGGTTCGCCTTGTGTTCCACGTGCTTAGAAGTAAGGCCTCCATACTGACATTCTATAGTTAGTATGGGCAACCCTCATACTGACTTCTCATAAGTCAGTATGGTAAACTCGATACTGAGTACCCAAACTCAGTATATGCCTTGGCCATACTTGGTGAAACCAAGTTTCACGCACAAACACTTCTTCAAATCTCGAGCATTTTCTTTGCTCGGTCTTTAGCACCTAAGTTTTATTACAACTCAAATAATCCTATACAAGGATTAGTGCTAAAGTAAGTTTTGACATATCAAAACATCAAATTAAGGAGGGAACTAAAACTTAGTTCCTAAGAGCTGGGCCAAGAGAAATACAAATTGGCCCAGCCCGGCACGACCCATCTCACTAGTGGTCTCGGGCTATGCTGCGCCTACGCGGGCCTAGGTTGGGCCAGAATGGCCCAGTTGACAACTCTACATCAGGTGCTGTTTGATCCATAAAACTTGGCACAACAACATGCGGTGGCCACATATTCGGCTTCCGTAGTGGAGGTTGCAACAGAATGTTGCTTATTGCTGAACCAACTTATTAGTTTATGACCTAAAGACTAACATGCATCATAGGTACTCTTCCGATCGATTCGGCATCCTCTAAAGTCTGAGTCTGAATATCCATTGAGTGTAAGCTCATCACATCTAGGGCACCAGATTCCTAGGGACTCAGTATACTTCAAGTATGTCACAATCCTCTTGGTAGCCTCTTTGGATTCTCTTGAAATCTCGCGCATACTTGAACAACATATGAAATGCCAGACTTGCTAATTGTCAAATAAAACAAGGATCCAATGATGCCTCTGAAACTCGTTGGATTAACTGGTTCTCCTTCTTCATCCATTGTATCCAAACACTTGGACCCATAGGAATTCTGAGTGTTTTTGTCTTCTCTGGACAAAACTTATTGATGTGGTCCTTCACGTACTTCCTTTGATGGATGGAAATTCCCTCGGGGGACTTATTAACTTGAACTCCTTCATGCTCATCTGAAAATTATTTTGCATGAGCTAGCCGAGCTTCGCACAGAGAGATGCGTTCCTAAACTCAATGATGATGTCATCAGCATATGTCTGAACTAGTAGAACGTCCTCAGCATCTTTGATAAGAAAGAGAATCATGCTGATCTTCCTATTCTGAAATTCATTCTTTAACAGAAATTGGGACAATATCTCATACCAAGCTTGCGGTGCTTGCTTTAAACCATATAATGCCTTGCACAACTTGTAGACCTTTGTGCCTTGTTCAAAACCAGGAGGTTTTTCCATATACATATTCTATTTAAGTTCTCCATTAAGAAAAACACTCTTCACATCCATCTGATAGACTGTGAAGTTGTGATACTCATGATAGGCTATGAACAACCTGATTGCTTCCAGTTTGGCTACTGGTGGGAAGGTCTCATCAAAATCGATGCCTTCACATTGAGCGTATCATTTGGCAACTAATCTCACCTTATTTCTGACTATGTTACCAACTTCATCCTGCTTGTTCTTGAAAATCCACTTGGTGCCTATCACTTACTATTGAGTAGGCCTATCCACCAAGTACCAAACGTTGTTGTGGGTGAATTCTAAAAGCTCCTCTTGCATTACGTTGATCCAGTCTGGAGATTGTAGAGCTTCTCCAATTTTTGTCGGCTCTGATTGGGATATAAAGCATGTAAATAATGCATTTCCATGCCTCGTTCTCACAAGATTAGCAACATCATCCATTACAACTTCTTCTGGATAATGTCTCAGCCACTTGGGACGATGAAGTTTGATGACTTCAATTGGCTGGATGAACAGTTCTGAGTGGCTTGTTCCAGCAATTGACACTTCTATGAGATGGAAATCTTCTGGCACGATCAGATTCTCTAAAATTGGTGCTTGATCTAAAATTGGTTCTTCTGCAAATTGTTCTTTGCCAGCTTGTGAACCTTCATAAACGGGTGTGATGACTTCGTTAGCTCCTTAATCGCCATTTCCAATGTTGCAAATCCCTAACTTACTAGTTAGTTCTTTATGAACCGCCATTTCTTCAGTCTCTGGAGCTTTTTCTTCAAGATCTTCATCTTCAAGTCCAAATCCTCCAAGTTAGATTCCCCCTTTATTTGTGCTATTGTTAAGGGAAATCGAATCCAAGGTCTTATCAAGATCATTTGCATCACTAGCCTTCTTAGCTGTTTGAGCACTAACCAAGAAAACTGGCTGAGAGGATGATTCATTCATAAATTTAGTCGGAGCAATTGGTTCAAGATTAGAATTTTCTAAGCCCAATTGTCCATTGAAATGTTACTTCCACAAGCCTGGTGGTCTTGTTAAGTACCTTATATCCCTTGTGAGAAGAATGCATATATCCTAGGAACACACCTTCATCACCTTTGGGAGAAAAAATATTTAACTTTGACTTCTCGTTATTGTGAATTTAACATGGACAACCAAAAGCACGAAGATGAGCTAAAGAAGGCTTACGACCATGATACATCTCATAGGGAGTTTTGTGTAGCCGACTGTTAAGTCCGCTTCTGTTCTGTGTATAGCACGATGTGATTATAGCTTCTCCCCAATATCGCTCACTCAAACTAGTTTTTGCCAGCATGGTCCTCACGGCTTCCTTGAGCGTTCTATTTTGTCTTTCTGCTAGCCCATTCTATTATGGTGTCCTTGGAACTGATTTCTCATGCCCAATTGCAACTTTTGTACAAAAATCTAGCGGGTCATTGCAGAACTTTGTGTCGTTGTCCAATCTGATCCTTTTTACCGTGACTCCTCTTTTATTTTGGACGAGCATAACCAGCTCTGGAAGAATCATCTTCACCTCGTCCTTAGTCTTGACAAGCTTCACTCACATATATCTTGAGTAGTCATCCATGACTACAAGAGATAACCTTTTTTCCTCCGATTGTGGGTGGAGTCACTGGTCTGAACAAGTCCATGTGCAGTACTTCCAAAACTCACTCTTTGCTTGCACTAACCAGCTTGTTCTTGAAGGATGCTTTGATCTGCTTTCTATAGGAACTGAGTCTACAATAAGCGATGTGAATCACCATTTATTTCTAAAAACCCGAGATCGTTTTATGGAATAGAAAAATAAATACCATGACAAAGACTAAATGCCCTATGCATGCTCCTATTTAATTTAAAACATAGATTCAAGGAATACCTCAACTCCAGCAGTTTGAATAACAACGGTAGATGGTTGATTGGTGTTCCTACATATCTTTTATGATCTGTTCCCTTGCTCGATCCAGAAATCTGGTGAGGATACGCTACTGGATTAAAACTGCACCGAAAGAATTCAATTTCTCATTTTCTTCCTACTGCAATCGTCACCCTCCTCTGTTCTTTCTAGGGTTTAAGTTTTGTGAAACTGCAAACTTATGCGGGAATGGGAGAACTGATCTATTTATAGATTCAGAGTACAAGCTATTAGGGTTTAATAAACTTTAATGGGCTTAAGCATTTATTGGGTCAGACCAGGGATCAAATACAAATAATAAAGTGGTCCTCCTATTAACTAATTCCATGTTCAACCTAGAACATAATTAATTAATAAATATTAATTTATGCCACCAGATAATTAATGTTGACCTTCCCCTTTATTACCACATTATTCGGAACGGGCTGCATTGACTTGGTTAATCCCCAAATTTAAGATTTCAAACATTCATTAATTAATTTAGCATATGACAATTAGCTGCAGTCAATTAATCTTTATTATTCTTGAGTCGTACCACTCAGCCCTTACCGCTTATGCTTGAATCAATGATTCAGCCAGCAGGACATAGCATAATGAACCTCGTGAGCTTCCTAGGGAATGTCACCATTCCAAAACAGATATGGTTATCTAAATCTAGCCTGAGAAAACCCCAGACAAACTGCCATCACCCAAGATACAAATATACGAGTAGATGTAAGACTCTCCACCATAGCAAGTCAAAGTGACAGTCAAGCCATGTGTGCCCCTCAACCTTCAATAGACTTTAGATCCGATCAAGTTACTGAGATATTTACTCATTCATATGTCAAGTAGAATGATTCAGCTCACTATTGATCCTATCAATATATTGAGATGTACCGGTCACACAAAGCAACCAAGATAAACCACTTATAGGACTTGTGTGCCGCAACCTAAACTGACAGCCAAACAAGAAATTGTCTCAACTATGATAATTGTTTATATCTCACTAGGTCGAACGATCTATACGATCTTCTATGATCTTGCACACCGTATGATCTCCCTATCGACGAGATAACTTGATTTATTTATTTGCATCGTATGATTGTTAACTCAGACATGAGTTGTTTATTGCAAGTCATTAATGACTACCAGCATATCAAACAAAATGTTTCCCAATATACCAATCATAATACTTTTATGTATACAATTCCAACACTTTCCTAGTTGGCATGCTTTACAGATGCCTTCTTTCTTGAAGATGCCCTTGTGCAGACCTTCCACTAGCTCATGCTTGGCTAAGTGATTGATGGTCTTGACATTCAAGTGATTTAGCCTCTTAGACTAATTTTATCAGCGACCACATCAACAATTTGAAGAATAAAAAATTTAAAAATGCTTTCACTTCTCTTTCAAGGTCGGCCAACAACCACACCCAACCACAAAAGGTTGTGGGCCCCACCTGCACTTATTTTCAATTCTTTATTCATTAGCTAATAAGTTAGTGACATTTGGCATTCTTCAATATATTCATTAACTTTATATAAATATAACAATAAAATTAATATATCTTTTATATATTAACATAAAAATAAATAAAAGTAAAATTATAATTTTTTATTCTCTACAAAGAGACCAATTTTGATATATATATATATATATATATTATTTATTTCTAAATTTTATATTTACATAATTTAAAATGCCTAATGTAATTTTCTTTCTTAGTATTTATATTTCTTATGTATTCCATGTCAATTTTATTTTACTAATCACTTTATAATTTATATCTTTTTTAAATTTAGTTACAACTTGTATTTTTATTTTAAAAATAAAATTAAATAAAACTAAATAAGAAGATTTTATATATAATGTGGTTAGGTGGTTGAGTAGTCATTGATAAACTTTGCAAAAATATTGTGGTTGAGTTGGAATGATAATTGATGATGTGGAAGTGAGAGAAATTAATAAAATATTGAAAAGGTTGGGTGGTTCGGCCGATTGCTGATAAACATAGTCTTAAGCCACAACCAGCTTGTATCTCCAGAACTGGTTGCCCTAAAACATGAGCTCTCTTGTCCACTCTATCAGTCTACCACATTTAGGCCTCCTTTCCTTATGCCTCTAAGCTTAACTTCATCTATAGCTCTCTGATTTGACACTCTGATTTGGCAAAGAAAATGACATAACCATTTTCACTAAGCTGGCTTATGCTTAGGAGGTTATGCTTCAGATTGTTGACTAGGGATATGTTATTGATAATGATTTCATTTTGCTCCACGCATCACTTCCCAATAACTCTTCCCTTAGAGTTGTCACCAAACATGATCGGTGGTCCTCTGACCATTTTAATATATGAGAGAATATCTTTTTCTCCAGTCATGTGAGCAAAGCATCGACTGTCTAGAATTCATAAATTCTTTTTTGCCTTTGAAGCTGATCTGCATGTACCTGTTCCTGCAAATCATAAATTATGCTTTAGGTCCCCGAGTAACTATTAATCCTGCAAAGTTAGTGTTTTTGGATCCACCATTTAGGAATCCAAACTTGAGTTACCCTCATAGTAGGTAGTTTCTCAGTGAATATGCCTGCTTCATTTCCCTTCCTTCTTAAATAATGCATGATTTTAGTTTGAGAAGGAATGAAAGTGTGTGTAGTCTTTTTGGAAGTAGACTTCCTAATAGGATCTCACAACACTGGTTCTGGATGTGTGTAATGACCATGTGATCATTGACCTCCATGGTTATCCTTCATAGCCCTTGGAAAAGGAAGATGGTTAAGCTCAGGCCTTAAATAGGTGTTCCCCCTATTTGGTATATTCCTCTTCTCATACTTAGTATTAAGTTTTGGGTCTCTGGTTATAGATATAATCAAATTTGTTGGTTGCCTTCCTCGCAACTAAGATTGGTTGCTTGGGCAAGCTGATTGATGAAAATGATTTCCTCACAGTGGGAACATATTGCTTCACCAGTTTCTTTCGCTGAACTGGCTTTCTCCCAGTTTGTGACTCAACCAGTTTGGGAATGTACTGATTTACTAGTTTTTCCTTATGACCTGGCTTTCTTGTCATGTGTTGGTTGGCTAGTTTGGGGTTGTTGGGGGACCAACACTTAGCCTTTCCAGCGTGAGCTGGAACATTCTTGGCTATCCCCTTTCCTTGCAACCAGGACTATTCACTGTTGATTTCCTTTACAAACATATTTTTTTCTTCCTAGTATCAATTCCTAAAAAAGATGCAGAATTGCTTGAAACATTTTTGTTAAAACCTAGACCCGTTTTATCTTTGGGGTCTTTTCAAATTAAGAGCACTTTTTCAAGTTCTCTTGAGTTTTTCTTAAATGAACATTTACATTGTTCTTGCTCAAGGTTTTTCTGTTGTAAAGAATTACACTCATTTTTTAGATTTTTAAAATTTTTTAGAAGATCGGAGTGTTCTTCTTTAAGTGTTGCCAGTTCCTCACTAGCAGACCTAGGTTTTTCAATCTCATCGGTCAAAACTTGAAACTTGAACTTTCAGCGAGGAATTTTCACTGGCCAAAACATTTTTAAAGCCTAGAATTTTGAAAATTCTTTTGAAAGGAGATCGAGGAAAACATCTTCTAAATTGGAGCAATACAATTCAAAGTCCTCTATTATGCACGCGAAAGGAATAGAAACTGCTGGTATAGATTCAGGTACCTCACCAGTTGTAGCTAGTGCTAGTTCCTCATTTCCTCTCTCCAATTGTTGCCACGAACACGAGCAACGCTTCTTCTTTTGATTCTTCATCTTATGTGTAATCTCTATCATCATTGTCGGGGATGTGTGGAACCTGTAGGTTTTTCCCGTGAACCGAATCACCAAAACCAATTTGAACCGGATTGATTTATGGATATTGTGCATAATTAAATAAACAATAAACCCTAGCATGCTCTTATGAATTTAATTACCAGAATTGTGGATTGATGAATTACTGTTATTCCGTCGAGTCTGATCCGATCATTTGCGTTTGAATTTCCAACTTTAATTCAACCACGCAATTCGATTTTATCAGCGAAAGTAGAAATTAGAAATCTAATTTCTTAGACAAAAATCGAAAATCAAAAGAGAAAGAAAGAAATCTGTTGTTCTCCAGATTAGATCTTCAGATCTGTGTCCCGGTGCGTTCAGATCTGCTACTGGTGAGGACTCCACAGATCTGTGCTTTGAGCAAGACCAGAATTCAAAAATTATCCTCTTTCTTTCCTTGCAGAAAATGGCAATTTAGGGTTTTTCAACTGTGTTACAACTTATGAGAGAGAGCTGTCTATTTATAGACCTAGGGTTGTAAACCCTAGTGGGCTCCTGGGCTCAATTCAGCACAGTTTCCTTGGGCCAGACCTGGGACCTAATGCAAATAATAAAGTGGGCCTATAAATTAATTAATTCCCATGTCCACAACCCAGGACACAATTAATTAATTAATATTAATTCTTTTTAACCATAGAATTAATACTGACCTACCCCTTTATTAACACGTTATGAGAATGGGCTGCATTAATTGAGAATCCCCATATTTAAGGTTACCGGACATTCATTAATTAATTGGAGCTTCTGACAAGCTCTAACTACAATTAATTAATATCTTATTATTCCTGAGTAGTACCACTCAATCCTTATCACTCGTGGCTGAACTTAATCAGCCTGCAGGACTTTGACACGATGAATGTTATTGAGCTTCTCAGGAAATGTCCCCATCCTATTACTCGGATATGGTTACCTAAACCCAGTCTCAGGTGGTACTACACGAACTGCCGTTACCCAAGATGCGGATATACGAGCACGTTACTTAGGCTCTCCACCATGGCAAGTCAAAGCAACAGACGAATACATCTCACTGCGGTCCATCAATACGTCACCTCTGCGTACCAGCACGTCAAGTAACCAAGACAAATTACTTATTCTGACAATGCCGCAGCCATCCGGACAGATGTATCCTCATACGCTGTCTCGGCTGTGATCTTGTTTATGTCTCAATAGGTCAAGTGATCATACTGTCTTCTGCGATCTACAACACGCCGTATGATCGTCCCTATCGGTGAGACAAGAGGGTACCATTGTTCATACATGTAAGATTGTTAACAGATAGGAGAAATAAATCGTTGTATACTCATTATAATAAATGCTTTCAGTATACAAAACCCATCAATCTCCCACTTATACTCAAAACATAACTAAGCTATTACAGAGTATACAGTCCGTCTATCTAGTCTGCTGTCTCTTTAACCACTGTTAGTGGTCGGCATCCACCTCAGACTCAGCTCACGAATATGTCTTTCGTAAACTTTCTGCGGCAAGCTCTTTGTAAATGGATCAGCAAGATTGTTAGCAGTGTCAATCTTCTTAATTTGCACATCGCCCCTCGATACAATTTCTCGTATGATATGGTACTTTCTCTCTATGTGTTTGCTTGCCCTGTGAGACTGCGATTCCTTTGAGTTTGCCACTGCACCAGAGTTATCACAATAAATTGTGATGCTCCTCGGCAAACTCAGGATCACGCCCAACTCTAAAAGGTAGTTCCTGAGCCATACCCCCTCTTTTGAGGCGTCGGAGGCGGCGACATATTCCGCCTCCATGGTGGAGTCAGCAATGCATTTCCGCTTTGAGCTCCTCCAATGTACAACTCTACCTCCCAGGGTAAACACATATCCTGAGGTTGATTTCTTCTCATCCCGGTCCCCTTGGAAATCCGAGTCTGTATAACCCACAGGGCACAAATCCTCACTTTGATAAACTAGGCAGTAATTCCTAGTACTTTTCAAGTACTTGAGGATGTGCTTTACAGCAGTCCAGTGCGCATGTCCAGGGTTAGACTGATATCTTGCTACCATGCCAATGGCATAACAAATATCTGGCCTGGTACACAACATCGCATACATGAGGCTACCCACCGCCGAAGCGTATGGTACAAGACTCATCTCATCTTTCTCCCGCTGTGTCTGAGGACACTGCCCACTAGAAAGATGAACGCCATGTCTGAAAGGTAGCAAGCCTTTCTTGGCGAGTTGCATGCTGAACCGGGCTATCACAATATCCACACAGGATGCCTGGGATAAGCTCAACATTCTTCTTTTACAATCTCGTAAAACCTTAATCTCAAGAATGTAGCCAGCTTCTCCCAGATCCTTCATTTGGAACTGTTCGGATAACCAAGCCTTGATTTCTGACATCACTCCCTCGTTGTTTCGAAATAGGAGTATGTCATCAACGTATAGTGCAAGGAAAACCACGCTCCCACTGACACAAAGTCGGTAAACACAACTTTCATTTTCCAACTGTGCAAATCCATAGGATTTAATCACATCGTTGAAACGTAAGTTCCACGACCTTAAAGCTTGCTTAAGTACATACAAGGACTTTGTAGAGTTTTTTTGTGAACCAAATCACCAAAACCAAACTGAACCGGATCGATCTATGGATATTGCCCATAATTAAATTCTCAAAACCCTAGCATGCTCCTATGAATTTAATACGAAGAATTGTGGATTTAGGGTTTACCGTAACTCCATCAAGTCTGAACCGATCTTTTGCGTTTGAATTCCAAAAACCAGTCCAACCATGCAATTCGATTTTATCTGCGGAATCAGAAATTAGAACCCTAATTTCTTAAATAAAATCAAAACAGAAAGAGAAGGAAGAAAGATAATCTGTTCGCCAGATCAGATCTTCAGGGCTGTGTCCCGGTGCTGTTCAGATCTACTACTGGTGAGGACTCCGTAGATCTGTGGCTTGAGCAGGACCAGAATTCGAAAATTTTCCTCCTTTCTCTTCAAAAACGGCGCCTACCTCTCTCTCTCTAGGGTTTATGTTTTAACTGTGTTACAACTTATGAGAGAGAGCTGTCTATTTATAGACCTAGGGTTGGAAACCCTAATGGGCCATTTTGGGCTCAATTCAGCACACTTGTTGGGCCAGACCTGGGACCTAATGCAAATAATAAAGTGGGCCTATAAATTAATTAATTCCCATGTCCACAACCCAGGACACAATTAATTAATTAATATTAATTCTTTTTCACCACAGAATTAATACTGACCTACCCCTTTATTACCACGTTATGAGAACGGGTTGCATTAATTGAGAATCCCCATATTTAAGGTTACCGGAAATCCATTAATTAATCGGAGCCTCTGACAAGCTCTAACTACAATTAATTAATATCTTATAATTCCTGAGTAGTACCACTCAAACCTTATCACTCGTGCCTGAACTTAATCAGCCTGCAGGACTTTGGCACGATGAATGTTATTGAGCTCCTTAGGGAATGTCCCCATCCTATTACTCGGATATGGTTACCTAAGTTAAGTCTCAGCCGGTACTATACGAACTGCTGTTACCCAAGATGCAGATATACGAGCACGTTACTCAGGCTCTCCACCATGGCAAGTTAAAGCAACAGTCAACCCGTGCAAACCCCTGAACCTTTGTTAGGGTTTGGACTCAATCAATATAACGAGATCTTTTGTTTGCTGATGTCAGACAGACGAATATATCTCACTGCGGTCCATCAATACGCCACCTCTGCGTAACAGCATGTCAAGTAACCAAGACAGACTACTTATTCCGACAATGCCGCAGCCATCCGGACAGACGTATCCTCATACGCTGTCTCGGCTGTGATCAGGTTTATGTCTCACTAGGTCAAGTGATCATATTGTCTTCTGCGATCTACAACACGCCGTATGATCGTCCCTATCGGTGAGACAAGAGGATACCATTGTTCATACATGTACGATTGTTAACAGATAGGAGAAATAAACCGTTGTATACTCATTGTAATAAATGCTTTTAGTATACAAAACCCATCAATCTCCCACTTATACTCAAAGCATAACTAGTCTATTACAGAGTATACAGTCCGTCTATCTAGTCTGTTGTCGCTTTAACCACTGTCAGTGGTCGGCATCCACCTCAGACCCAGCTCACGAATATGTCTTTCGTAAACTTTCTTCGGCAAGCACTTTGTAAACGGATCAGCAAGATTGTCAGCAGTGTCAATCTTCGTAATCAGCACATCGCCCCTCGATATGATTTCTCGTATGATATGGTACTTTCTCTCTATGTGTTTGCTTGCCCTGTGAGACCGCGGTTCCTTTGAGTTTGCCACTGCATTAGAGTTATCACAGTAAATTGTGATGCTCTTCGGCAAACTCGGAATCACGCCTAACTCTAAAAGTTAGTTTCGGAGCCACACCCCCTCTTTTGAGGCGTCGGAGGCGGCGACATATTCCGCCTCCATGGTGGAGTCAGCAATGCATTTCTGCTTTGAGATCCTCCCAGATACAGCTCCACCTCCCAGGGTAAACACATATTTTGAGGTCGATTTCTTCTCATCCTGGTCCCCTTGGAAATCCGAGTCCGTATAACCCGCAGGGCACAAATCCTCACTCTGATGAACTAGGCAGAAATTCCTAGTCCTTTTCAAATACTTGAGGATATGCTTTACAGCAGTCCAGTGCGCATGTCCAGGGTTAGACTGATATCTTGCTACCATGCCAACGGCATAACAGATATCTGGCCTGGTACACAGCATCGCATACATGAGACTACCCACAGCCGAAGCATATGGTACAAGACTCATTTTGTCTTTCTCCCGCTGTGTCTGAGGACACTGCCCACTAGAAAGACGAACGCCATGTCTAAAAGGTAGCAAGCCTTTCTTGGCGAGTTGCATGCTGAATCGGGCTATCACAGTATCTACATAGGACGCCTGGGATAAGCTCAACATTCTTCTTTTACGATCTCGTAAGACCTTAATCCCAAGAATGTAGCCAGCTTCACCCAGATCCTTCATTTGGAACTGTTCGGATAACCAAACCTTGATTTCGGACATTACTCCCTCGTTGTTTCCAAATAGGAGTATGTCATCAACGTATAGTGCAAGGAAGACCACGCTCCCACTGACACAAAGTCGGTAAACACAACTTTCGTTTTCCAACTGTGCAAATCCATAAGATTTAATCACATCGTTGAAACGTAAGTTCCACGACCTTGAAGCTTGCTTAAGTCCATACAAGGACTTCCTAAGCTTCCAGACAAGATGTTCTTCGCCCTTGCTTATGTAACCCTCGGGTTGCTGCATATAGATGTCCCTACCTTCTTCAAGGTAGCCGTTTAGAAAAGCGGTTTTGACATCCATCTGCCAGATCTCGAGGTCCATATGCGCAGCTGTGGCAAGGAGTATCCGGATGGATTTGAGCATGGCTACGGGTGAAAAGGTTTCGTTATAGTCAATGCCCTCTTTCTAACTATAATCCTTTGCCACCAGCCTGGCCTTAAAAGCCGTGATCTTTCCATCCGCCCCTTTCTTTCTTTTGTATACCCATTTGCACCCTATGGCCCTAAAGCCATCCGGCAAATCTGTTTTCTGGTATACATCCATAGCAGTTATGGATTCAATTTCAGAATCCATAGCGACACGCCATTTGGAAACATCCTTGTCTTGCACTGCCTCTTCGTAAGTCAGTGGGTCAGAGTCCTCATGTCCGTCTTCCGGGCTCAAGTCCGAAGACTCACCCACGAACATGTACCTTTCCGGTTGGAAAATAACTCTCCCACTACGACGAGGCATCGGTGCCGTGTCAGTAGTAGGTGCAGTGACTTGTGGTCCTGCACCTTGCACTGAAGAACGTGTCTGTGGTGCTGTACCTCTCATAGGAGCACCCACATCTACACGTTCCCCTTCCCTTGGAATTGCATTCTCGTTCTCAATTTCTTGAAGAACGATATCACTCATTGACTTGTGATTACTCACATACTCGTCCTCCAAGAATCTAGCGTTGGTGCTAACAACGACTCTTTGACTCTCAGGACAGTAAAAGTAACCACCTTTCGTTTGCCTGGGATACCCTATGAACAACATTACTTTTGACCTGCTTTCTAACTTATCAGGTTCATTCGACAGTACGTGTGCCGGACAGCCCCATACTCTAAACTTGCACAAACTAGGTTTGCGACCAAGGAAGAGCTCAGAAGGCGTCTTAGGAACTGATTTAGAAGGCACCACATTAAGCACGTAAGCTGTTGTTTCCAATGCGTAGCCCCAAAACGAAATTGGTAAGTTTGCATAACTCATCATTGATCTTACCATCTCTAGAAGAGTCCTATTTCTTCTTTCTGCTACACCGTTTTGCTGGGGAGTACCCGGTGCAGTCCACTGGGATGTAATCCCATTTTCTGACAAATATTGCAGGAACTCGTTACCGAGGTATTCGCCACCGCGGTCAGATCGCAGCGACTTGATAGTTTTCCCGACCTTCTTTTCTACCTCAGCCTTGAACTCTTTGAATTTCTTAAAGCATTCAGACTTGTAGCGAAGCAAGTAAACGTATTCGTACCTTGAGTAATCGTCAATAAAAGTGACGAAGTACTCGTACCCTCCACGAGCCTAAGTGGACATCGGTCCACATAAGTCAGAATGGATCAATTTCAACACTTCCTCTGCTCGAGACTGACTAGCCTTGAAAGGCCTAGTTGACATCTTGCCCTCGATGCATGATTCGCAAACTTGATAAGGTACAGCCCGGACTAGGTCCAATGTACCGTCATCTGCAAGTCTCTGAATCCGCTTCAAGCTGATGTGACTCAGTCTCAAGTGCCAGAGATATGTAAGATCCTCATCAGAAGAAGTAAGTTTTCTCTTCTTAGGATTATCAGTTACGGATGAATTACATGCAATACTTGCGGAAGACTTATGATTACAGTTAACAACATAGAGAGAATTATTTAGCATTCCACGACAGATAACACCGTTATTACCAATGATAGAAACACCACTATCAAAATTAACTGAATATCCATCAACAAAAAGTTTGGAAACTGAAATAAGGTTCCGCCGAAAATTCGACACAAACAAAACATCTCTCAACGTTAAAACAGAATCATCAAAGTACAAGGTGAAATCTCCAATGGCAGCTGCACTCACTTGTGCTGCGTTCCCCATTGAGATAGTAACCTCATCATTCTTCAGCACCCTCCTCGGTGTGAACCCCTGCAAAATGTAACAAACATGATCAGTAGCTCCAGTATCCACTACCCACGAATGAGTAGAAACCGATGCTAAACATGTTTCCGTTACAAATGCAAATGACATACCTTGTCCCTTGATTCCACATGCCTTCTCACTTGAAGTGACACCAACCCTCTTCATTTCATTTGACCTCCTTTCACGTGATCTGCGATCAATCATGTTCTTGCACACAGTATGAACCACATCTTTCAATGTGCCCAAGCTGTGCTCAAGATCTGACAACTCAGACTCCCATGAAGGTACGAAGGACTGTCTTGCTATGAGATCAGTAAAATATGCTTTTCCTATTATCTACACATGCTTAATTGTGCACATAAATAAATCACATATCATACGAGGACAATTAAGGCAAACAAAAATTCCTCGTGGCCCAAAAAATAGAAAATAAAATCTATCTATTACAAATTTGAATTTTGAATTAATTTGGATAAATCCAAATCTTTTCAAATCTTCCAAATCTTTTGGATTTTTAGGCCTTTGTGATCTGATGATTTGCCCTAACCCTAATGCAAACCCTAGGGTTTACACAGGATTGTACAAACCACAAAACACAAGCCACCGCGACGGGACAGCAGCAGCCGACGACGATCGAAGCTGCCGCCGACCGCCGACCGCCGCCGCCGCCGCCCCGGTCAGGGCCGCGCCCAGCGCTGTCGCGCGCGCACCGCGCGCCTGCCACCGTGCCGCGCCCGCGCCTCCTGTCGCCCGCCGTCATTCTCCGTCGGCCCTGCGTCAGCTCCGTCTTAGTTCTTCGTCCTCGACCCGTCCAAATACAAATTTGAAAATTACAGAAAACCTATTCTATTACAACTTTCAAATCTACACTATTCACGGATTTTCTCGTGATTTTACAGAAACAATTCAGCCCTACACGGATAAACCATCGCGGGCTGAATCAACGGGTTGCCACGAGAAACAAAAACCAAACATCCACAAAACAATAAATTCATACATGCATATAGAATTTAATTATGAACAACAGAGCCATAAATCAGAAACCTGGCTCTGATACCAATTGTAGGGTTTTTCTGTGAACCGAATCACCAAAACCAAACTGAACCGGATCGATCTATGGATACTGCCCATAATTAAATTCTCAAAACCCTAGCATGCTCCTATGAATTTAATACGAAGAATTATGGATTTAGGGTTTACCGTAACTCCGTCGAGTCTGAACCGATCTTTTGCGTTTGAATTCCAAAAACCAATCCAACCACGCAATTCGATTTTATCTGCGGAATCAGAAATTAGAACCCTAATTTCTTAAATAAAATCAAAACAGAAAGAGAAGGAAGAAAGATAATCTGTTCTCCAGATCAGATCTTCAGGGCTGTGTCCCGGTGCTGTTCAGATCTACTACTGGTGAGGACTCCGTAGATCTGTGGCTTGAGCAGGACCAGAATTCAAAAATTCTCCTCCTATCTCTTCAAAAATGGCGCCCACCTCTCTCTCTCTAGGGTTTGTGTTTTAACTGTGTTACAACTTATGAGAGAGAGCTGTCTATTTATAGTCCTAGGGTTGGAAACCCTAATGGGCCATTTTGGGCTCAATTCAGCACACTTGTTGGGCCAGACCTGGGACCTAATGCAAATAATAAAGTGGGCCTATAAATTAATTAATTCCCATGTCCACAACCCAGGACACAATTAATTAATTAATATTAATTCTTTTTCACCACAGAATTAATACTGACCTACCCCTTTATTACCACGTTATGAGAACGGGTTGCATTAATTGAGAATCCCCATATTTAAGGTTACCGAACATCCATTAATTAATCGGAGCCTCTGACAAGCTCTAACTACAATTAATTAATATCTTATAATTCCTGAGTAGTACCACTCAAACCTTATCACTCGTGCCTGAACTTAATCAGCCTGCAGGACTTTGGCACGATGAATGTTATTGAGCTCCTCAGGGAATGTCCCCATCCTATTACTCGGATATGGTTACCTAAGTTCAGTCTCAGGCGGTACTATATGAACTGTTGTTACCCAAGATGCGGATATACGAGCACGTTACTCAGGCTCTCCACCATGGCAAGTCAAAGCAACAGTCAACCTGTGCGAACCCCTGAACCTTCGTTAGGGTTTGGACTCAATCAATATAACGAGATCTTTTATTCGCTGATGTCACACAGACGAATATATCTCACTGCGGTCCATCAATACGCCACCTCTGCATAACAGCATGTCAAGTAACCAAGACAGACTACTTATTCCGACAATGCTGCAGCCATCCGGACAGACGTATCCTCATACGCTGTCTCGGCTGTGATCAGGTTTATATCTCACTAGGTCAAGTGATCATACTGTCTTCTGTGATCTACAACACGCCGTATGATCGTCCTTATCGGTGAGACAAGAGGATACCATTGTTCATACATGTACGATTGTTATCAGATAGGAGAAATAAACCGTTGTATACTCATTGTAATAAATGCTTTCAGTATACAAAACCCATCAGACTTCCTAAGCTTCCAGAAAAGATGTTCTTCGCCCTTGCTTATGTGACCCCGGGTTGCTGCATATAGATGTCCCTACCTTCTTCAAGGTAACCGTTTAGAAAAGCAGTTTTGACATCCATCTGCCAGATCTCAAGGTCCATATGCGCAGCTATGGCAAGGAGTATCCGGATGGATTTGAGCATGGCTACGGGTGAAAAGGTTTCGTCATAGTCAATGCCCTCTTTCTGACTATAACCCTGTTGGGTAATTATTCCTAAAATCTCCCTTAGGATTTACTTGTGAAAGGTTTTGTTGGATCAAACCTTAGTAGTTGGTCGATCATTTGCTGAACTCTAGATAGTCTAGCATACTCTGTAAAGTCCTGTATAAGTTTTATATTAAGTTGTAATAGACTAGTGTGCTAGAAGAATTCCTAGCAGTCACGGAGAAGACGATGTTTGCTAAAAGACATTGAACAGCAGAATGCTAAGACATTAACACTCATCAATAACTAGCAAATGGCTAGATAAGCGAGCAAATAAAGGATAAAAGAGTTATGTTTGAACAAGAGTCTTCAGCTGCTAAACAAAGGATCCTAGCAGAGCAATATACAGGATGCTGAAGTCTCACTGCCGCTCTGACAAAAAGCTCACACAAAGGACGAGACTTTCCCGAAGTAGTTAGGAAAGTACAAATCAAAGACAAAAGCGACTGTCAAAGACCAAACACACTCGGATCAAGGAGCCGTTGAGTCTAACGGATATGGAGATTCAAAGTTTGAATCTCCACCTATAAAAGACAGGTCCGAAAGTGGAGACAACTACTGCTTCTTTCACTACAGACATTCGCAAACTACACAAGTGTGAGAACTCCTTGACAAAGCGAACAAGTGAAAAGTAGTCAGTTGAAAGCTCGTGATAAAAAGTGCATTCAAAGCTTTCAACAACCTAGAGTGTCTTTTCATTGAATATCTGACACTCATCCTTGAAGATTCTTGAACTTCCATTAAGAATCTTTAATCATTGGGATAACTTCCTTCCTAGGAAGATCCAACAGTCACTCTTGAAAAGGATTGACTCTGACGGGCTTTAGCCTCATATTTATTGAGTTCAGGGGCAAACTATAAAAGCCTCAACAGCGAAGGACAAGTTTTACGAAGGTGTGCCCTTGACTTGGCCGGAGATGTGATCGGAAAAGTGCAAAGTAACGGAGGATAGCTGTGCTGTGGCCGGTTCGAAAGTTCGCCGCCTACCGCAAGTGTTGGCGAATCCTTGTACTGTTATATACTTTTCTAGTGAAACACTTAGCATACTACCTAAGGAGTGGACGTAGATCTATTTGGATCGAACCACTATAAAAATCTTGTGTTCATTTACTGCTTTATTACTTACTATTTAAAGTTGATTTGAAACCTAGCAACAGAGTTGCTAGTGTATATCTGAAAACTGACTTAAATCTTAACTTGAGCTAAAAAAAAACATATTATAAACAACGGTAAGTGTAAGTGACGTATATTTATTCCGCTGCATTTCGTGTTAAGTTGTAATCACGACGACTCTGATATTTGAGGACCAACAAGTGGTATCAGAGCAGGAGGTTGAAAAACCGACTGTTTCTGAGTCGCTTAAGAACAGATCTACATTTTCCTTGCACTTTTATTTGCTTCTCTGTGTTTTGTTTATCTAGCTCAGGACAAGATGATGAATCATTCTCTTGGGAAGTACAGCAAAGAAAACTTCAAGTCATGGAAGAAGCTTGCACTTATTCAGCTTCAAAGCATACACCCCGAAATGGTAGATATCTTGGAAAGAGGTCCAATTGTTATTATGAAAGCTAACACTTTTGTAGGACAAGCTGTGGATGGAGATGAACCAAGACTTCAAATGATTCCTAAACCGTTTGAAGAATATTCTACCGAGGACAAAAAGAGAGCACAGCTGGAGCACTTAGCAAAGAAACTAATCTATGATTCACTACCTAAGCTAATGGCAGATAAAGCTCTCGAGTTTGACACTGCTAAGGAGATGTGGGAATACGTTTGCAACGCATCTCAGGAGACTGACCAAATGAAACGCAACAAGATACAGGTAGCAGTTGACGAATATGAGTCTTTCTCCATGATTGCAGGTGAATCCATACAAGCTATGGAGGAACGGTTCCACACTATCATTGGTGAGCTGAACAACCTAGGAAAGAAATATGAGAATGAAGAGATGAATCACAAGATCATTTCAAAGCTCTATCCTAGAAGCGACTGGTTCGTAAAGATGACAAGTCTGAGCGAGAAGGACCTTAGTACAATGTCTACATCTGAGGTATTTGCTCAACTTAAAGCTCATGAGTTTATTATACAGCAATCAAAGAAGAACGAAGCTGTCGTGGCTCAAACTTCGTCAAACAAAGTTGTGAACTCTGATGATCTGGCGTACTTTGTCAAGAAAGACACTGGGAAGTTCAAACCAAAGAAACCATTCAACAGAGAGAGATCCACCTTAACATCACCAGCAAAGGAGGATGCGACATCCTCAAACTCACAGAAGGAAGATCTCAAGATCAGTGAATTAGAAGAACAGATGAGGAAGCTTCAGAAACTTATACAAGAAGCAAAGGCCGAAAAAGAAGAAAAGGATGCAAAATTCTCACCATCTGTTCGATCAACTCTAAGAAAGCAAAGGACATGCTTCGAATGCAACTCCCCAGATCATCTAAAGCATGAGTGTCCTAGAGTAAGCTAAGAGGAAAGGGATCGCCTCAAGCAAAGATTTGAAAGAAGGGCAGTCAAGGAAGTGACCAAAGCATTGCTGACCAGAACCGAGGTTACTGACATTCCTGATAATGAGGAAGAAGAGTATTATTCAACTGACGATGACAATGAAGAAGCAATGTTAGTGCTGATGGACGATATTGTTGATGATCAGTTTGCCGATGCTGACGGTGACTGCTCAGCAGACCCTACCTCAGAAATTGACACAGAAAATGTAACTCTCATACATGTTACAATCCCACATATCATACATCAATCAGAGGAATTCACTTCTTCAGATTTTGAAGATGAATATCTTACAAAACTTTCTGTTGAATTTTCAAAAATGTATGAAATCAAAAATGCTATTGTTGGTGAAAACACCTCACTAAAGATGAAAGTTACAAGTTTGACCGAGGAAGTCGAAAGACTAAGGTATGAAGGTGAGGAATTCTCAAAAATGAAGGCCGAATTCTCTAGACTTTCTGAAAATTTTAAAACTCTTGAAAAAGAGAATGTAGCTTTGAAAAATAAACCAAAGGAAAATTGCATATGCACATACACCACGAGTAGAGCCGTTTTGAATGCTGCAATTAGTCAGCAGAGACACCACATTGATAAAGCTGGTGTTGGGTTTGAAAATAATAATAGAGACAAATCTTCTAAGCAGAGAACTATTCAGTTTGTCTCTGTTGGAAAATTTGTTCTTGGTGAAAAGTTGAAAGAAAAGTCATCTGCTGAAACTTCCACTGCTGAGCAAACAAAAGGCAAAAAGAAGAATGAACCTGCTACACCTCAGCCGAGGTATGCTAAGCCTCAGCAGAGGAATGCTAAACCTCAGCAGAATGCTGGAGTGTTTGCTAGGCAACCGTGGTTAGCAGAGTCTAGAGGAAACGCCGAGCAGTATGCATCCACTGCTAGGACAACAAATTCCTCAGTTCATAAAGGCAAACATGTTCGTTACAATGCTGTAAAACCACCATATGACTCATACACACCACATAGGCGGATCACCTATGTGAGGCCTGAGTCCAAACAAAATTTCTTCAAAAGGACAATGAAGGCTCAACACACTACTACACCTCATCCTAAAGCCATGCATACAAGAATTACTTATCCTAAGGTTGAGAAAGGTATAAAGAGTGATGTCAAGAAGAAAATTTTGAAAATCACTCGTATGTGGGTTCCAAAAGGAACAATGACACTTGCTAATCCTGCAGGACCCGATACTAAGCGGGTACCTAAATTAATTTCTTAACTCTTGCAGGAACAGGGTCCGAGAACCAAGGCATCAAGATTGCCAGATGAGTGGATCCTTGACAGTGGCTGCTCAGGTCATATGACTGGAAGGGCAGATCTATTTTCAGAAATTCAAAGTGTTTATGGATCATCAGTCATCTTTGGTGATAACAGCAAAGGAAGAGTAATTGGCAGAGGATGTATAGAACAAGATGGAATACGAATTGTTAATGTTGCACTTGTCTCAAATCTCAAACACAACTTGATGAGCATCAGCCAACTATGTGAAAATGGGTACAATGTTTATTTCATTAACACTGGTTGTGATATTGTTGATAAGGTTACAGGAGAAGTAAAGCTAAGAGGCGTCCGCAAGGGTGGCCTATACGTAGTCGATTGGCAAAGTGGCCAACAGGACTCATGCTTCGTAGCCTTCAACAAAGAGAAAACTAATTGGTTGTGGCATAAGAGATTGAACCACCTGAACTTCAAGACAATCAACTTTCTAGCCAAACATAAGCTGGTGGAGGGACTGCCTGTGGAGACTATCCGAAAGGAAGGCGTGTGCAAAGCATGCCAACAAGGCAAACAAACAAAGGCATCCTTCAAAACCAATCCAGAAAAGGCTACATCAGAGAGGATCATTGAACTCCTTCACATGGATCTATTTGGCCATGTTACTCCAGCAACTGTGGGTAAGAAAGTTTATACACTTGTGGTTGTTGATGATTTCTCCAGGTATACATGGGTTTGTCTGCTGAGAACCAAAGACAAAGTAAAGATTCTACTCCCTGAGCAGATACTGAGAAAACAAAATAGCAAGGAGGTTACTGTGAAAAGAATCAGATCAGATAATGGAACAGAGTTCTGCAATGGAATCTTGATGGACTTTTGCGCAGAAGCTGGCATCAATCATGAAAAGTCCACTGCCAGGACTCCTCAACAGAATGGGTTAGTAGAACGGAGGAACAGAACGTTGAAGGAAGCTGTTCGATCCATGCTAGCAGACTCTGGATTAAGTGGAAAATATTGGGGAGAGGCGGTTATGACTGCATGTTACACTCAGAATAGGAGCGCGATCAATGGCAGATTCAACAAAACTCCTTATGAAATGTACAATGGTCGTAAGCCTTCAATCACTCATCTTCTTGTTTTTGGTTCAACATGTTATATCCATAACAATGGAAAGTTGAAGCTTAACACCTTCTCGCCTAAATCTGATGAGGGCGTGTTCCTAGGATACGGACACCCTTCACACAAAGGTTATAGAGTGTTAAATAAGACAACTCATATTGTGGAAATAACATGCAATGTTATTTTTGATGAGTCTACTCTAGTGCGCATGATTACAAAGGATCAAAAGGATAACAATCATGAGACCAATGATGTTAATGATCAATCAATTGCGAATTCTTTCGAGAATATGAGTATTGATCCAACTAGGTCGATGAATGACTCTAATCCAACAAAGACGAACCCAGCAGGTGATCAGACTGCTGACCAGGCCAATGATGCTAATGATCATGCTGAGGCCACATTTCCTATTCAACTGAATAATAACTTGGATGTTGCGAGAACTCTTGATGATGAAGACGATGAGGGAACCGATGAAGACCTTGGCAAAAGTGCTGCGGAAGAACCAGCTGCGGATATTCCAGTTATTGCCATACCCGTTGAAGATGTTCCTGAAAATCCAGCAGATGATGTCGAGGAGCAAGTTGTCGATGTTCCAGGAGTAGAACATCAAGAAAATGAAGATGGAAATAATATAGAAGCTGAGCATCCAGAAGAGGTGATTGCCAATCAGGAAGGAGTACCAGATGGAAATCCAGCACAAATCAGGCCTGCGTGGCTTCGTGCTCATCCCCCAGAAGGAATTCTTGGAAATATTAATGATCCATTATTAACAAGGCAAGGGAATGCCAATGCCATGTTAGCCTGCTACATATCTAATGAAGAATCGAAGAAAGTAGAAGAAGCACTGTTAGATGCGGATTGTGTGAATGCCATGCAAGAGGAGCTTGCAGAGTTCACACGAAACAATGTGTGGGAATTAGTAGACAGACCAGAGCACCAGAGTGTCATAGGCACTAAGTGGGTATTCAAAAATAAAAAGGATGAATCAGGCTCTGTAATCAGAAACAAGGCACGACTTGTGGCCAAAGGATATAGACAATGTGCGGGCATAGATTATGATGAAACCTTAGCCCCAGTAGCAAGACTAGAGGCGATTCGTCTATTTCTGGCATATGCTGCATATCATAAGTTTGATGTGATGCAGATGGACGTAAAGAGTGCCTTCCTTAATGGTGAGCTCAAGGAGGAAGTCTATGTCGAGCAACCTCCAGGATTTGAGCAAGGCAATCAAGTCTACAGGTTCAAGAAGGCACTGTATGGACTGAAGCAAGCACCAAGAGCCTGGTATGGAACTTTATCTAAGTTCTTACTGTCTAATGGATTTCAGAAAGGGAGGATAGATCAAACTCTCTTTCGTATTAAGGATGGAGACAGTATTCTGCTAGTTCAGATATATGTTGATGACATAATTTTTGGGTCAAAGAACCAGGATCTATGTGATAGGTTCTCCGATCTTATGACTAGCAACTTTCAGATGAGCATGATGGGAAAAATGTCTTATTTCCTTGGATTGCAAGTTCAACAGTCCAGAGAGGGAATTTTCATTCACCAGAAGAAGTATACTCGTGATCTTATTGCAAAGTATTGTCCAGAGAAAACTAAGAGCCTACGAATTCCTATTAGCACAACCTGCATTGCTACTCTTGAGAAAGAAGGAGAAGACATGAATCCTACTCTGTATCGAGGGATCATAGGGTCACTGCTATACCTCACTGCTAGCAGACCTGATATCTCCTATGCTGTTGGCTTATGCGCAAGGTATCAAGCCAATCCTAAGAAGACACACTTTGATGCTGCTAAGCGGATTGTGCGCTACTTGAAGTGCACAGAAGGCCTAGGAATTTGGTATCCTAGAGAAGATGGTCTTGCTCTGAGTGGATATTCGGATTCTGATTTTGGAGGATGCAAAATCGATAGGAAGAGCACCAGTGGCACGTGCCAATTTCTGGGACACAAGCTCATTAGCTGGTTCAGCAAAAAGCAGCACTCTGTTGCTACCTCCACCACTGAAGCAGAGTATGTGGCTGCTGCTAGCTGCTGTTCGCAAATTCTCTGGATAAGGCAACAATTGCAAGATTACGGGATCTCCCCCGAATGTGTGCCTATCTACTGCGACAACAATAGTGCCATGTGCATCACAAAGAATCCTGTCCACCACTCTAGGACCAAGCATATCGATATCCGTCATCATTTCATACGAGATCATCAGGAAAAGAAAGATATCGATGTTCACTATATATGCACCGAAGATCAGATAGCGGATACATTCACAAAACCTCTTCCAGAAACCAGATTTAAAGAATTATGTATTAAACTGGGTCTTATGGAATTGGACAATGTTGTGGATGAATGAGATGTTACTCTTATTCTTTCCGGACTTCTTGGATTTCATGAAGGCATCGTTAACTATTCTGGAAGTGAAAATGCAAAGAATGCTAAGAAGACAACGGTTGCTGATCTTTCAGCAGACGTCATATTGGAGGCTAAAAACATAAAGTTATACATATTTCATACATCTTTTCATTTCACTTACCGAAAGATGTCATTACAAAGGAGGATGAGAAAATAGAAAAAAAACAACATGCTTTCTATTCTAGGGAGAACGAGGCTTAAACGGGAAGAAGTCCATATCCAGGAGGTTTGATCGTCCCTCCGCTATCCGAGGAAAGCTCTGCTCCAGCAACCAACTGAGCTGCATTCCATTCAGCAGAGGCACAGAAGGGTAATATTGGACACAGTCTCGAACGCTGTCGAAGATGTATTTCGCCCAATCTACCTCGACCTCATCATCAATGGACATCATGATCTGCCATGTCTCCTTTGAGAAGGAAGTTTCATCAAGGTCTTCTCCCATCAACATGTTGTGAGCAATGCGGAAGAGCACCCAATAAGAAGTTTGTAGATCGTATGCTGAAACAGAAAGGGAAAATTCTGACAAAGGCGATTGTCTCCACTTCTGCCACGATGACCATTCAGGGGCTACTTCTGTCAAACGGTAGCTTAACACTGACCCAGGACCTCTGGGAAGGCCGAATTGTCGAGAAAAGAAGCCTGGTGACCAACAGACTAGCTTGCCATGGAAGGAACCATAAATGACTCCTTCCTCCACCGAGCAGCCCTCGATAAACTCCTGGAGAATATCACCTTGGAAAGATCGTGGTGTGGCCGTGACAAATTGGGTCAACCCACTTTGGTTGAGTTTTGACATCACCGTCTCCGCCACGATGTAATCGTTATCATACAGGGAATACAATCCAGATTCATGAAGAATCTGGTTACGGTGCAATTCCAGAGTTTGACCTGGCGAATCCATTCTTTTGAAGATTTTTTTTGGAAAGAAGCAGTGAAAAAAGAGTTCAGATAGGGACACTTGTGGTGATAAGGATCGTCACAAGAGGGCTATTTATAAAGGGAAAAGTCGTAACTCTTTACTTATTACAAATTGAAGCAGTGATAAGAAGCAAGACGATGAATACATGGGAACCCTCTTGAGAATCGATTCGTTTCAGTCAAAGATAGTTAATGGTCATTTGCTATATGTTGTATACACATACGGCTGCGACGATTTGACAGATGCCACATCAGAACAGTCAAGTGTTTCTTGGAAAAGTAACCGACGCATGAAAGGACGCACGCATTCAAGACCGTCGATCTATCTGACAGGAGTCTTCCAATTGTTAGATCTTGCATCTAAAGTTTAGCAGTCTGCTAGATGTTTGGGAACGCAGTCTCCGCTACATATTCAGCAAAGTAAATAGCTCTGCTAAAAAATCATCTGCTAGGACCTTAGCAGAGTTCCACTCAGCAGAGTTAATGTGAATTTTATTATGAGGTTTGTTTATCACAAGGTTATTATCAAGCAGACAGTTGATATCAAGTTCGCATATACAAGATTGCTCCGAATAAAATATAGATATCATTTTATATATGGATTTACAAAAATATGTACATGAAAAGAAGGTACAACCACATCAGAAGGGTGGCAACGGCATAAATGGATAAAAATCTACCCTCCGAAGGTTCGAGGGACCTAGAGTGAGATCCTGAAATCTCCAGTCTAGCAGCCAACTTAATGGCATCCCGTAGGGGAGATGAAGATGTGGGAACTGCTGGACACTTTGCCGCACTCTCTGAAAGACAAAGGCTGCCCAGTCAACCTCTGCCCGATCATCAATCGCCATCATGGCCTTCCAGATCTCGCGAGAGAAAATCATATCATCAGGATTCTCTCCGACGATCATGCCACATACGACTTCAAAAAGGATCTTGTACCGGGGTTGAAGGTGATATGCTGAAGGAGTTGGAGAGAAATCATACTCAGGAGAAGCCCTCCACCGCATCCATGACGTCCACTCAGGGGCTATCTCATCACTACGATAACCCATGACGAAAATCGAACCCCTTGGCAGGCCAAACTCCGACGCGAAGATGTCAGCCGTCCATCTTACTAATTGGTTCCTGAAGACTCCAACAATAGAGTCTCCACGGGTTCACTCGATCAAATGAAATGCTGAAGATGTTCCCTGTGGAACGAATGGGGAGTGAGAGACACAAATCTGCCCACTCCACTGGCATGAAGACTTGACATAGTCATCTCTGCGACATGATATTCTGATTCATGTACTTCATATAAACCAGAATCACAAAGGATTCTGTGTCGCGGAACGAAAAGTGTATGGGCTGGTTCCATATTTTTTCTTGGAGACAAGTTTTCTTTTGAATGAGAAAAAGAGAAGTGAAGGTAAAGATCGCAAGAAGATATATCACATTATCTCCAAATCATGCCATTTATAGAGATATGTTTGGCTACTGCTCATCTCGGAATTCGAACGGTCTCTTAAAGTAGAGGTCAAATCGGAAATGATTTCGCTCATGCATGAAATAATTTGGAAGGAAGTGAATCTTATAAGTTTGGCTGCTGAAGATTTCAATCAGGCGCGGGAGATTGCTTTTCATAATGAGGCGCAGACGACGGCGACGAATTGGGTTGTGCCACGTCACCAGCACTCAAGTTCCGGAGAACGTGCACACTCACACGATCTAACTACCTACCCCAGCCGTTGATTGAAATTAAAATGGAAGCAATCCTCACCGTCTATTCCCTCTCGTATTCCGAATTCTCCTATACGCTAGTTAGATTTCAAATCTTCATCAGTTTTCTGAAACCCTTCGCCTCTCATCCTTTCAAAACTCTCTCTCAAAAACCCTCAGCCTCACTAAAATTCCCAACCATGGCTTCAAACCAAAATTCTCCAACTTCTCCAAATCAAGAGTCAAACCGTTCTCTAAACACGGAATCATCGCCATCAGAAAACTAAAAAACACTCCAATTTCAACAACCCGCATTTATCTATCCATCCAGTGCGAGTTCACCCCTGCATGTGCGACATGCACCCGGCTTTACTGGGATTGTAAAGAAGGAAGATATTGATGAGTCTATTGCCTACGGTAAACTAGTGACTCTGGCTAAACAGAAGAAATTGTCCGGGCACTCGGCAGAGCAGAGACGAGTGGCACAGATCATGAAGGACAGAATCCTGTACATGCCTCTCGCCATCAAGCACTTTCCCAAATGGATATTGGATCTTCTTGATTCCGAGTTACTGGTAAAATACCTCTCTGCTGAACCTGATCAATTTCATCCGCATATGGTTTCTGAATTCTATGCTAGAGCTGTCATGAGTGAGGATCAGAAGTCGTTTAAAACGAGCGTGTATGGAAACATTGTAGAAGTAAACCCTGAATTGTTGTCCAGAACTTTTGGACTTAGAAATTATGGAGCCAAGATTTCTCAATACAAGGTGAATGATGTTGCTGAAATGGAAAGGCGGTGGAAACGTTGGAAGAAGTCAGGAGAGAAAGAGGAAGGAAGTACGTTTAAGGTTGCTACACCTATCAACACATTGTCAGAGGAGTACAAACTGCTTGCAGAGATAGTGATAAAGATGCTTCAGTGCGATGTTGGTTCTTATTCGGAGCTCTCTGTTAAGAAATATGCCGTGATGATGGCATTGAACGACAATATTAAAGGAAATTGGGTTGAATTCATATTTGAGCGGTGGGCAGAGCATGCAAGGAAGAATGCTCATATGGAGGTAGATGGAACATTCTCTTCGAATGTGAACTTTGGGTTGAAGATTAGTAAGTATTTGGAGATGCTACTCACTAACAAAGGAGTTGATCGAGGTGTCAGTGCCCTGTCGACTGACTATATGTCGGTAACAAGAAAAGAGCCTAAGCCGGTCAATGCTAGAAATCCTCGAAAGTTGAGAGGGAAATCCAATGTGGACAAGGACAAGCCAACCTCTCCTGAGGAACCTGATGAAGCAAGTCTAGCAGTCCAGATACTCCAACCCTCCATTCCGATGACAGAAAAAGAAGTAGCATTGCTAAGAACAAATGCTGAAACAGAGCATTGTTTTACAAACCTTGAAGAAATCGAGAAGTTAGGAAACCTTCATGTGGAATAGATTAATGAGATCATGACCGAAAAAGAAGCCGAACAACTTCCATTAGTTATTGGGGCTACTACTCTAGAAATTCCAACAAAGAAGAGGTCAAATATCACTTCCCCTGAGAAGCAAGCAAGAAAGAAGACAAGGAGGAAATTGGTCCTAGCATCGGATAAGGAGGAATCTGAGGCTACTGAAAAGGGAAAGAAGTCTGCTAAAGATAGAGCAGAGAAGAAGAATACAGATGATGACCATACTCCATTATCTTCCAGATGCTTAAAAGAGCGTTTGCAAGAAATCAGAACAACCAAGAGAAAGAGAAATGCTCAGCAAAAAGAGCTTGAAAAGAAATAGTTCAAGAAGATGAGAGAGCAAATGATATTTGATGCTCGTGATCAGGAGTTTGAGAAAGTAAGGCAAGCTCATGAAAAACGTGTGGGTAACAAGAAGTCTAGAAAATCCTCGAAGAATGCTGCTGAAGAAGTAAACGTTGCTGAAAAGCCTATGGATGATGCTAGCATAGCAGAGGAAGATAGCAGAGCAGAAGAGACTAGTAGAGTGGATAAGAGTTCAGCAGAACAAGAGGAGCAATTAAAGGTAGTAGAGAATACTACAGATGGAGATACCATTCCAGCAGAGGACAAGGAAACAGAAGAGCCCTCGGCAGATATGACCTTGAAGGATACAAATGAGGATCCTGCTGCTGAACTTCATCGATTAGCAGAGGAGGCCGCGAAGAAAGGAAAGATGAAAGCTCAATCAGAAGAGGAGCCAATTCTCAATCCTTCATCTGATAAGAAGATAGATGTTGATGAAGAAGGAATATCTGATGAAGAGTTTACAAGAATGCTGGAGTCAGGAGCCTTTGATGAAACTCACTATCCACATTCCAATCAATCCAGCCATCCTGCAGGAGAACCTGACAATTTCATTCCATCAGATCGCATAGAAGATAGAGCAGGATCGAGTGGAGCTCGAAGTTCTGAAGAACAAGTTGTCTCAATCATCAACCCAGATATAACTGAAGAGAACCCAGAACAGAGCATGATAGCAGACCATCCGGAGGAAACACATTTTGATGATCAATCTGCTACAGTCATCTCAAGAAATAATCCGATAGAGGAGCAACCAGATGCTGGGACACTCCAAGAACCACCATTCGTTGGAGGGCATGATTCTCCCCGCACTGAACCTGAGACCTCCTGCATTTCTGAATCTGATTCTGATGGTGAATCTGAAGAGATATTCAATGCCAAATGCCTGAGAAAAGTTTCATCTGGATCGGATACTTCTCTTCGAGTACCTCTCAATGGACTACCAGGACCTCGTTATTAGCTACGAAGAATTGGTCAGTGGTGTGCAAAGGTCTATCCTGAAGAATTGCCCAATTCAGATTTGGCACCTATGGTCGAGGAAATAGAATTCTTTGTTCAAACCGAAATAGAAAGAGCCATTGAAGATTTATTCCACACTGAGTTGGATGAATCAACCCCAGAAGGACGTTTGATAGCAGAGGAATTTCGCCGCTGGAAGAAGTTTGATTATATCATGTATCAACTCTGTTTCGAGGAAAGGATGTTGATCATCGTAGCAAAGGGATTAAACTTCTGGAAGTGTGAGGAACGATGGTGTTTCGACTGGATCGATCAAGTTCCAGGAATGAAACAGTTCTTGGATAAACAAGTGATGTGCAGACTTTAAGACATCCGAGAACACCGGTCTCTCACACAGAATACAAGCTTACCCAAGTCCACCTTTGTACCTGATGGGTATTCTGATGCCAGAATTGAGCTGTCCAAACGTCAGGCAAGAGCTGCTGTAGATTATAGGAAACGCCAGTTGGAATATGAAGTTCAGCGAGCAGAGAGACTCAAGGCTCGAATAGCGGCAAAGGCTACTGAACGTGCAGCCCTCGAGATTGATTACAAGGATGTACAGTTGGCCAAATTCCTGGATGTTGATATTCAGAAAATAGTTAAGGATACTCAGGAAGCACAGGCCGAATTGCTCAGGAGAATGCACAAATTCAGGAGGCCGCTCATTGGATGGTAAATGAGGAAATCTCTTATCAGGCATATGTTGATGCGGTTGTTACTCAAGTTCCGCACACACCTATTCCATCGAGCCAAGAACTCATTGCAACAACATCCTTCAATGCTACTCCAATAACCTCTCTGCAGATGCCCTTTCAAATGAATGCTGATATGGCTGGAGCCTTTACCTCTTATTTGCAAGTAACCATTGATGAAAAGGTGGCTGAAGCAACCAACCACTTGAGAAGAGAAATTGATGAGGTACGGGGAGATGTATCCTCTGTACGATCGGAGGTTGCTGAAAACAAATTGGCCGTCTCTGAAAATAGGACAGGGATGGAGGTCGTTCAAAAGGAATTAGCCGAAACCAAGACAACCTTAATGGAGACCGTGGTGGCTTATGGTACCAATTTTTTGGCTGCAATCAAAGAGGGGGAAGAAAGAAAAAAGGCTGACCAAGAACGAAGAAGAAAGGAAGATGAGGAGCTAGCTGCAGCTAAGGAGGAGATAAGGCGAAAGGAGGAGGCAGCCAAAGAAGAGCTGAGAAGGAAAGAACAAGAACTTCAACTGCAGAAGATTGCAATGGAGCAGGAGAAGCTGGCTAAACAACTGGAGCGTGAGGCTACTAAGAGAGAAGCAGGAGCCAATCTTCTTGAAAATTTCATGAAGTTCACCATGGAGAGACTTGCTGATATCCAGAAAAGCAACTCATCGATTCCAGCGGACAAGCAAGCAGACAAGCCAGCATCCGACTCATAGACGATAAGGTCTATCCTTTTAGCTTTCTGAGTCCAATTTGTACTTGAAACTGCATATCATCTATAAAATTGGATCAGACTTAGACAAATTCTCTTTGTCCACCTCTGATTTTTATTGGTGTGTTCTAGTTGATTTACACTCCTGGTGTATTCAACGAATTTGCATGTGGATATGGAGATTATGTTTTGGTTGATGAATGTTTGCTAATCTTATGGGTGCTAGAATTCCTAGCATATTACCTTTGTGCAGCATTCAATTATGCTTAATCGAGAAATATTTCCCAGCACTTGTTGAGGGGGAATTCTATTAAAACCATATTTTTTGCTTGAACCTAGTTGGAAAAACTCTGTGTTAGATTGACAGGATATCATAGTTTTGTAAAACACAGACATTCTTCCACTCATGGTCAGCAAATGACAGTAAGCTTTGATCGCACCAAAAAGGGGGAAATTGTTGGGAAATTATTCCTAAAATCTCCCTTAGGATTTACTTGTGAAAGGTTTTGTTGGATCAAACCTAAGTAGTTGGTCGATCATTTGCTGAACTCTAGATAGTCTAGCATACTCTGTAAAGTCCTGTATAGGTTTTATATTGAGTTGTAATAGACTAGTGTGCTAGAAGAATTCCTAGCAGTCAAGGAGAAGACGATGTTTGCTAAAAGATATTGAACACCAGAATGCTAAGAAATTAGCACTCATCAATAACCAGCAAACGGCTAGATAAGCGAGCAAACAAAGGATAAAAGAGTTATGTTTGAACAAGAGTCTTAGGCTGCTAAACAAAGGATCCTAGCAGAGCAATATACAGGATGTTGAAGTCTCACTGCCGCTTTGACAAAAAGCTCACACAAAGGACGAGACTTTCCCGAAGTAGTTAGGAAAGTATAAATCAAAGACAAAAGCGACTGTCAAAGACCAAACACACTCGGATCAAGGAGCCGTTGAGTCTAACGGATATGGAGATTCAAAGTTTGAATCTCCACCTATAAAAGACAGGTCCAAAAGTGGAGACAACTACTGCTTCTATCACTACAGACATTCGCAAACTACACAAGTGTGAGAACTCCTTGACAAAGCGAACAAGTGAAAAGTAGTCAGTTGAAAGCTCGTGATAAAAAGTGCATTCAAAGCTTTCAACAACCTAGAGTGTCTTTTCATTGAATATCTGACACTCATCCTTGAAGATTCTTGAACTTCCATTAAGAATCTTCAATCATTGGGATAACTTCCTTCCTAGGTAGATCCAACAGTCACTCTTGAAAAGGATTGACTCTGACGGGCTTTAGCCGCATATTTATTGAGTTCAGGGGCAAACTATAAAAGCCTCAACAGCGAAGGACAAGTTTTACGAAGGTGTGCCCTTGACTTGGCCGGAGCTGTGATCGGAAAAGTGCAAAGTAACGGAGGATAGTTGTGCTGTGGCCGGTTCGAAAGTTCGCCGCCTACCGCAAGTGTTGGCGAATCCTTGTACTGTTATATACTTTTCTAGTGAAACACTTAGCATACTAGCTAAGGAGTGGACGTAGATCTATTTGGATCGAACCACTATAAAAATCTTGTGTTCATTTACTGCTTTATTACTTACTATTTAAAGTTGATTTGAAACCTAGCAACAGAGTTGCTAGTGTATATCTGAAAACTGACTTAAATCATAACTTGAGCTAAAAAAACATATTATAAACAACGATAAGTGTAAGTGACGTATATTTATTCCGCTGCATTTCGTGTTAAGTTGTAATCACGACGACTCTAATATTTGAGGACCAACAAACCCTTTGCCACCAGCCTGGCTTTAAAAGCCGTGATCTTTCCATCCACCCCTTTCTTTCTCTTGTATACCCATTTGCACCTTATGGCCCTAAAGCCATCCGACAAATCAGTTTTCTGGTATACATCCATAGCAGTTATGGATTCAATTTCAGAATCCATAGCGACACGCCATTTGGCAATATCCTTGTCCTGCACTGCCTCTTCGTAAATCAGTGGGTCAGAGTCCTCATGTCCGTCTTCCGGGCTCAAGTCCGAAGACTCACCCACGAACATGTATCTTTCCGGCTGGAAAATAACTCTGCCACTACGACGAGGCATCGGTGTCGTGTCAGTAGTAGGTGCAGTAACTTGTGGTCCTGCACCTTGCACTGAAGAACGTGTATGTGGTGTTGTGTCTATCACTGATGCACCCACATCTACACGTTCCCCTTCCCTTGGAATTGCATTCTCGTTCTCAATTTCTTGAAGAACGATATCACTCCTTGACTTGTGATTACTCACATACTCGTCCTCCAAGAATCTAGCGTTGGTGCTAACAACGACTCTCTGACTCTCAGGACAGTAAAAGTAACCACCTTTCATTTGTTTGGGATACCCTATGAACAACATTACTTTTGACCTTCTTTCTAACTTATCAGGTTCCTTCGACAGTACGTGTGCTGGACAGCCCCATACTCTAAACTTGCACAAACTAGGTTTGCAACCAAGGAAGAGCTCAGAAGGCGTCTTAGGAACTGATTTAGAAGGCACCACATTAAGCACGTAAGCTGTTGTCTCCAATGCGTAGCCCCAAAACGAAATTGGTAAGTTTGCATAAACTCATCATTGATCTTACCATCTGTAGAAGAGTCCTATTTCTTCTTTCAGCTACACCGTTTTGCTGGGGAGTACCCGGTGCAGTCCACTGGGATGTAATCCCATTCTCAGACAAATATTGCAGGAACTCGTTACCGAGGTATTCGCCACCGCGGTCAGATCGCAACGACTTGATAGTTTTCCCGACCTTCTTTTCTACCTCAACTTTGAACTCTTTGAATTTCTCAAAGCATTCAGACTTGTAGCGAAGCAGGTAAACATATACGTACCTTGAGTAATCGTCAATGAAAGTGACGAAGTACTCGTACCCTCCACGAGCCTGAGTGGACATCGGTCCACATAAGTCAGAATCGATCAATTCCAACACTTCCTCAGCTCGAGACTGACTAGCCTTGAAAGGCCTAGTTGACATCTTGCCCTTGATGCAGGATTCGCAGACTTGATAAGGTACAGCCCGGACTAAGTCCAATGTACCATCATCTGCAAGTCTCTGAATCCGCTTCAAGCTGATGTGACCCAGTCTCAAGTGCCAGAGATATGTAAGATCCTCATCAGAAGAACTAAGTTTTCTCTTTCTAGGATTATCAATTACGGATGAATTACATGCAATATTTGCGGAAGACTTATGATTACAGTTAACAACATAGAGAGAATTATTCAGCATTCCACGACAGATAACACTGTTATTACCAATGATAGAAACACCACTATAAAAATAACTGAATATCCATCAACATAAAGTTTGGAAACTGAAATAAAGTTTCGCCGAAAATCCCTCACGTACAAAACATCTCTCAAAGTTAAAACAGAATCATCAAAGTACAAGGTGAAATCTCGAATGGCAGATGCACTCACTTGTGTTGCGTTCCCCATTGAGATTGTAACCTCGTCATTCTTCAGCACCCTCCTCGGTGTGAACCCCTGCAAAATGTAACAAACATGATCAGTAGCTCCAGTATCCACTACCCACGAATGAGTAGAAACCAATGCTAAACATGTTTCCGTTACAAATGCAAATGAAGTACCTTGTCCCTTAGCATTCGGACAATCCACCTTTCCGCATCCAGCACACCTCTTCTTCTTTGGAGTGACTTTAACCCTCTTCACCTTCTTTGACTTGCTTTCACTGACTGCTTTCCTGAGCTTGCTTTCAGCACCGTCATCTCCAACCTTAGAAGTTGTCGAACCAGTGTTAGAAGCAGTCAGAACATGCATATGTGCTCGCATGGAAGATTGCTCCACCACAAGGTCCTCAAGCAGCTCATGCAGAGCATACTCTCCCCTTGCAGCAGCAACTACCTTAGAGTCATAAAAGGATTCAGGAAGAGAGTTCAGGATGATATCAATCTCGCCTTGCGCACTGATATTACCACCCCGCACAGTGAACTGTCTCATGAGATCAATTAGGGGTGTGCAAAAACCGAACCGAACCGAAAAAACCGAAAAAAACCGACCGAACCGATGAAATTTGGGCGGTTCGGTTCGGTTCAGTTCGGTTTTCGGTTTGAAAATCTAAAACCGATAGCTTATCGGTTCGGTTTTCGGTTTCAAAAATTTCAACCGAAAAACCGACCGACCGACCGATAACAAAATAGAATAAATTAAAAAAAATAATATATATATATATATATAATAATTTTCTTATACAATATTCTCTGAATCTTTTAAATTTAATGCTTATTTTATTGTTTTCCCAAATCCCTAATTTCACTATTCCTAATTTCCTATTTCCTTCTCGGCTCTCCCACTTCTCACTCACAACCCTTATTTGATTTTCCCAGCCGTGGCTCACCGCTCGTCTGCCTTCTCCGGTGCTCCCTCGCTCGCCGCTCACTGCTCGACTGCCTGCTTCGGTGCTCCCCCGCTCGCCGGTCACTGCTCGCTGTTTGCTCGCCGCTCGGCTGCCTGCTCCCCTGCTCGCCGCACGGTTGCCTCCTCCCCCGCTCGCCGCTCGGCTGCCTCCTCCCCCGCTCGCCGCTCGGCTGCCTCCTCCCCCTTATGCCACTGCACGCCTGCCGCGAGCGAGAGCAATTACTGCACGCCTGGCCCTAAGACCGAGAGGGCATGCCGGCTGCGACTGCTGCTTCTCAAATTAGTTTGAGAATTTATTTTTTTTTTTGAAAAAAAAGCTTGAAAGCAGATATTATCGGTTGGAACCGAAACCGAACACAACCGACCGAAACTATCGGTTCGGTTTTTGGTTCGGTTGAAATAGTTTTCGGTTCGGTTTTCGGTCGGTTATAGATAACGGTTCGGTTGATTCGGTTGTCCAAATTTCGGTCAGTTTTCGACCGAACCGACCGATTGCACACCCCTAAGATCAATCATAGACATCATGTGCTCTGTCACTGAACTATCTTCAACCATCTTCTTGCACACAAGCTCATGCACAAGCTTATAGTTGATAGTCCGCTCCACGTTGCCATAGGCTGTCGAGAGTTCCTTCCAGATCTCTACAACCCTTTCGAGGTACTCATACTTATGCCTTAATTCTCTAGATAGAGAACTCGTGATGAGCCAGAAGGCGAACTCATCAGCATCCTCCCATCTTTCATAAAATTCAAGCTCAAGTTTGCAGACCTTATGACGAATACGCAACAATGGATCCATAAAAAGAACGTATGCTTGGTTTTTCAGATAAAGGACATGTTTGATGAAAAAACTCCATTCAGGGAAGTTTGGACCAGTTAGAGGATTGAGAGCAAGTAAATCATCGACAGTAGTCATAGACATATCTGAAACATTAAAGAATCTTAAATAAGAACATACACGTAGAACTTCGAAAACAAATGCATTGAAAACCTTTTAATAAATCAAATACAAATGTTTTCCACTAATTGCCCAAGAGTTCCCACCGCAAGCTACACTCGTAGACGTTTACGATGTCACCCTCAACCAGAATTGCGGGTTTTAAGCCCCAATCCATTTAATTTCACTACCATGTCAAGATGCTTTTGACACTAGAAATTAATAATTAGTGAAAACCTTAGACCAAGCCATCTCTCAAGAACAGGGATGCAGTTCTTGCATTATATTCTAAGATGCTTCTAAGCAATTAACCACAAATTTAACTCCGGCCAAAAGAGACAGTTTAGCATGGCACGTAACCATACCGCACAGCCCTTAAAGCTTTTGTTATCTATAATTTAAATCAATCCTAGAATACTTGTGAAAGAGATCTACGCAAGCTACACTCGTAGACGTTTACGCAAAGCCCTCCCACTATTCACATGATTTAAATTGTCTGTCTATAAATCCCGACAACCGTACCCATGCACCTCTAGGAACTAGCAAGCTACACTCGTAGACGCTTACTAGAACGAGAGAAACACTTACAACCTAGGACCGCTTTGTGGAGGTCTATTGATTTTATTTAAAAAATTTGCTTAGTATTTTTCTTTTAAAAGGTTTCTTATATGTGCACATATAATTTCTTTGTTATTATATTTTCCAAATTTTTTGCATGTAATATAAACAAGCCCAAAAATTCCCAAAATATAATCCAACAAAAGAAATTAATCACATAAGCATGCTTGAAAGCTGTAAATAATAAAAAGCGATAAAACATGCTTTTCCTATTATCTACACAAGCTTAAATAGCGCAAATAATAAATCACATATCATACGAGGACAATTAAGGCAAACAAAAATTCCTCGTGGCTCCAAAAATAGAAAAAATAAAATCCTATCTATTACATTGAAATTTGAATCTATTTGGATAGACAAAAATCTTCTCAAATATTCTAGGGCCTCCAAATCTTGATTTACAAAATCTTTTGGGATTTAGGCCTTTGTGATATGATGATTTGCCCTAACCCTAATGAAAACCCTAGGGTTTATACAGGATTGCACAAACCACCAAAACACGACCCACCGCGACGGGACAACATCAGCCGACGACAACCACCGCCGCTGTCGCCCTGCGCCGCCGCGCGCACGTGCCCAGCGCGCTGCTCGCGCCCCCCGGCTGCGCGCCTGCCGCACGGCCCGCTGTCGTCCTCCGTCGGCCCTGCGTCTGCTCCGTCTTCTTTCTTCATCCTCGACCCGTCCGATTACATAATTTTGAAAAATAAAAATTACAAAATCTATTCTATTACAATTTTTCAAAATCTACACTAATCACGGATTTTCTCGTGATTTTACAAAATTAATTCAGCCCTACACGGATAAACCACCGCGGGCTGAATTACACGGGTTGCCACGAGGAACAAAAACCAACATCCACAAAACAATAAATTCATACATGCATATCGAATTTAATTATGCACAAAAGAGCCATAAATCAGAAACCTGGCTCTGATACCAATTGTAGGTTTTTCCTGTGAACCGAATCACCAAAACCAATTTGAACCGGATCGATTTATGGATATTGTGCACAATTAAATAAACAATAAACCCTAGCATGCTCTTATGAATTTAATTACCAGTATTGTGGATTGAGGAATTACCGTTATTCCGTCGAGTTTGATCCGATCTTTTGAGTTTGAATTTTCAACTTTAATTCAACCACGCAATCCGATTTTATCTGCGAAAGTAGAAATTAGAAATCTAATTTCTTAGATAAAAATCGAAAATCAAAAGAGAAAGAAAGAAATTTGTTGTTCTCCAGATTAGATCTTCAGATCTGTGTCCCGGTGCGTTCAGATCTGCTACTGCTGAGGACTCCACAGATCTGTGCTTTGAGCAGGATCAGAATTCGAAAATTCTCCTCCTTCTTTCCTTGCAGAAAACGGCGCCCCTCTCTCTCTCTAGGTTTAGGATTTTTCAACTGTGTTACAACTTATGAGAGAGAGCTGTCTATTTATAGACCTAGGGTTGTAAACCCTAGTGGGCTCCTGGGCTCAATTCAGCACACTTTCCTTGGGCCAGACCTGGGACCTAATGCAAATAATAAAGTGTGCATATAAATTAATTAATTCCCATGTCCACAACCCAGGACACAATTAATTAATTAATATTAATTCTTTTTCACCACAGAATTAATACTGACCTACCCCTTTATTACCACGTTATGAGAACGGGCTGCATTAATTGAGAATCCCCATATTTAAGGTTACCGGACATTCATTAATTAATTGGAGCTTCTGACAAGCTCTAACTACAATTAATTAATATATTATTATTCCTGAGTAGTACCATTCAATCCTTATCACTCGTGCCTGAACTTAATCAGCCTGCAGGACTTTGACACGATGAATGTTATTGAGCTCCTCAGGGAATGTCCCCATCCTATTACTCGGATATGGTTACCTAAACCCAGTCTCAGGCGGTACTACACGAACTGCTGTTACCCAAGATGCGGATATACGAGCACGTTACTTAGGCTCTCCACCATGGCAAGTCAAAGCAACAGTCAACCCGTGCAAACCCCTGAACCTTCGTTAGGGTTTGGACACAATCAATATAACGAGATCTTGTATTCGCTGATGTTAGACAGACGAATACATCTCACTGCGGTCCATCAATACGCCACCTCTGCGTACCAGCACGTCAAGTAACCAAGACAGATTACTTACTCCGACAATGCCGCAGCCATCCGGACAGACGTATTCTCATACGCTGTCTCGGCTGTGATCAGGTTTATGTCTCACTAGGTCAAGTGATCATACTGTCTTTTGCGATCTACAACACGCCGTATGATCGTCCTTATCGGTGAGACAAGAGGATACCATTGTTCATACATGTAAGATTGTTAAAAGATAGGAGAAATAAATTGTTGTATACTCATTATAATAAATGCTTTCAGTATACAAAATCCATCAGAACCTTTATCCTTAATAACATCGCTTTGGCAACAACTTTCGAAGCTCTTCGCTCAAAGATCTTTTTGAGAATTTCTCTCTCATCTTTGTCTGCTCGTGGACATTCAAACTTGAGGTGATGTGGAGAGTTGGACTCAAAGCAGGATCTGGGGGTTCTCTTGATGAACCTCTTGTCATTGGATTGGGGAGTCCCAGTCTTGGACTTTGCTTTCTTCAGGAGCTTGGCCAGTCTCCTCATTTGTTCTTCATGCTCTGCAACAGAGCTCCCTCAATCTTTTTGTAGGTGTTTGAGGTGGAAGACACCTCCTCCGTTGAACTTGACTGACCAGCAGGTCTGTCAGTTTGTAATGACTTCTTTGGCCTCCATTTGGTGTTCTTCTTGACGAAGCAAGTAGCATCATCAACATGTTTGCTTGGTGAACTGGAAACACGAACAACCTCATTCTTGTTCACCATCTGTATGTCCCATTCATGGGCTTAGAGTTGAGTGAATAACTCATGTGTTGAGATCTTGAAAGGATCTTTCTCATTCAACTTATAATCTTGACGAACTAGTCCTCCTTCAAAATTTTTGACATAATCTTTGCATTAAGATCCGCAGTAGAGTAAATTATGTCCAATGCATTGAGCTCGCTCACGATTGTGTTGAATCTTGCTTTCATGGCTTTGATGCTTTCTCCAGGAAGCATCTTGAAAGATTCGTACTTATCAACACAAACTTGAAGCTTGTAACACTTCATTTGTTCAGTCTCTTAGCATATGCCACCGAGGGATTATGCTGCTAAGGTAATCCAAGAATTTCTTTGCGTTGTTGAATTGCATCACTTCTTCTTCCAATGTCTCGGGTAGAGTGGATAGGATCAACTTATGAGCAACGGAGTCCAACTGGGCACATATTTTGTCTTCTTACGTCCATTCATCATAGGTCTTCTCGACCATGTCTGGTCCATCATCCCCACCGAGACGATTGTTGGCTTTTAAAATCTTGATCGTTCTACACTCAATGACTTCAACCATTTCTATATTTATACTCTTGAGCACTATGGTGGACCTCTTCTTCCATACAGAGAACTTCTCCGCCGAGTATGGTGGAAGCTTTGCGTTGTTCATCTTGATGAACACCTAACCTGCTCGCTAAAACAGAAACAGTGCAAGGAAATGGATTCGGTCCTTAGTGACTCAAAGCAGTTCAGCCTGTGACAACCAACATGCTCTGATACCACTTGTTGGTCCCGAGATCAGAGTTTGTAAATGCACAATGAAAATATTTTAATGTAAACTTGTACTCACAAACTGATTGTCGCTCACCAGTTTGTGTTTCTGAAAACTGGTTATTAGTGAGTTTGATTATTAAGCAGGTTCAAGTATACTTCAACACTTAGAAAGTGTTGACTTTCAAAATCTTTGCAAATAAGTAAATAAAATAGTAAATGCAAAAGGATTTATAGAGGTTCGGACAAAAATCCTACGTCATCTCTTTAGACCTTAAGTCTGGAAATCACTAAGCTTCTGGTTACAAAGGAACTCGCGATCTATCGCTAGCTGATAGATGTCAATGTCTACCAATCTACTAGCTCACTCATTTAGGCCTCTGATCTCGTTCGGCTTCTCAAACTTGGAGTGTAGGCACATCACACAGCCTCCTTCTCTGAAACTTGGGAACTTTATGATTCTTCCCGGAACCGATGATTCTTTTGGCTAGACGCCCATGATAATCACAACTTGGAGATAGTTTGTGACTGTTGTGTTCTTACTTGGAAAGTAAGAACACCAAGAAATAACATGTGCTTAAAAAACAACATGTCTCGTATGCAAAGAATGACACACGATTAGCTAAAACAACCTCGAACGTTGAAGTTTTCTGAGTATGTATTTTTGCAGAGGTTTGGTGCTTTCTCAGAATTTTAGTTTCAGTCAGTAACCTTCTCCTCTGGAGTATTTCGTCTATATATAGGCACGGTAGAGAAGATTTGAAATTGTAGCTTTTTAGAGACATTCTGGATGTTGTCCAATCCAAAGCCTCTCTCTTCTGTGAAGAACATGTTGCTTTCCAAAAAATCTGCACATGCTCCCGCTTTTCTGATTAAAGGTGTTGACTCTATACTCTGTGTCAGAGTGACTTTATTTGTCAATCCGAGAAATCCAAACTGGTTGAACACCAAGCTCTCCAGACTTTAAGGAATCTCCATTCCTAAAGTTTGGCCTTGAAAAACAATCATCTGACTTGTTCTCTTTGTCTCTATGTGCAGGTTGAGATATCTTGTAAACTAGTGTCCTCTAAGCTGGTGACATCTGTTAGTTTCTCTGAAAGTGAGAATCCCAAACTGGTAAACTAATTACCAGTTTTTTCTAACTCCTTGCGCATCTCAATCTGGTGGATTGATCCCGAATCAATTTGTTTTGATCAACTACATTACAATTCAATAAATATACTAACAAGACATTTTATGACACATCAAAATACAAAAAAGATAAGAAATCTATATATATATTAAAATAAAACCGTGGGACAAATATGTAAAATACTGTTAAAAAAATAGTTGATGTAATAATCATATCCATGTAAAAATAAAATTAATGTAATAAATATTGATTTGCTTTGTAATATTTTTTTTTAAAATTTCATGGATAATATATTTGCAAATCTTAAATAATATTTGTTCAACACAAATAGTATTTTGGATATAATGAATATAATTCTAAGAAATATTATTTGTACATGATACAATTAACGTTATATTTATTATTTTAAACATATTCATCATTTAAAATAAAAATTGGATATTGTTGATTTGATATTTATAATTGATATTTTTTATATTTAAGTTAATATTTGTTATTGATTTAAATGATGCACAAATATCAAACATACAATTAATGCACTAAATACTCTATATCAACTCATAATAATTTTTTATCTTTTATATTTAAAATCTAAGATGTGTGACATTAATTTAACATTATTTTTTTATTTTAAGCACATTCATCATTTAAAAAAATTGGATATTGTTATATATTATTAATATTTTTTATATTTATGTTAATATTTATTATGTTGATATTTATTACTAATTATAATGATGTACAAATATCAAACACGTAATTAACACACTAAATACTTTATATTAACCAATAATAACTTATGATCTTTATAGATATAAAATCTCATAAGTGTGACATTAATTTATATTCATAAATCATCATAGCACTTATGATCTTTATAGATATAAAATCTCATAAGTGTGACATTAATTTATATTCATAAATCATCATAGCAATAGCATTTTAAAAAAAATTAAAATATAAAAATTTAAATTGATGGAAATTTTCATCAATTCTCATATAGTAAAAAAAAAATTACTCTCATGTAGATCATCATCATAGTGCATATTGCACAGTATATGAGGCAAGTAATAGCATAAAAAATTGCACATTTTACATCAAAAAATAAATAAAAACGATCTATTCTCAAAAGAAGGATTAAAAAGAAAAAAAAATTCTAAGAGATCAGAGGCTTGGATAGGTTGAAAATATTATGGTATATTCAGAAGAATATCAAATTATTCTAAGATAAAATGAAATTATAGGCTATTTTAGAAAGTCAATTTATAGAGTTAAACGAAATAAAATGAGAAAAAAAATAGTATGTCATAATATAGCTAAAATAAGTTATATTAAGATGTGAGACTACAATTCAAAAATATTAGTGTGTCACACTACATTATAAAATAAGTGAAAATTTTAAATTGTTGTATATTTTGTTTGAGGAAGATAAATTAAAGTGAAATTGATTATTATTATATGTTGTTCCAAGGGAAAAAGAAGTTTAGAGAACAAGTGTTCAAACACTACCTTATAAAGAAAATCTGATTCGAAATAGTTGTAAAATGAGTCTGATTTACTTGGTGTGTGGCGAAGTCGTGAGGACATTGACACAACATTCCACACTTTATTATACAATAACCATTTGCAAGAAGTGTTTATGTTGATTCTCAAATAAGGTTGTTGGTCCTACCCGGGCATAAATAAAATTAATTCAAGTAATCATATTTGAAAAATATTTTTGGAAAATTATTTTGATATATTCTACAGATAAATATATGTGCTCCTTTTGTTGCATTGAGTATTTGAAAAGTCGAAACATGTGTGAATTTGATAATATTTATTTCGACGTTGAATATATTATTTTATAAATGTGCAATCAATGAAGAGATAAGGTGGGTGAAGGAAATAAATTGACACGCACGTAAAAGAAAGTGGACAAAATAAAGAAATGAATGAAGTCGAAAGTAAAAGTGTTAAAACTTAACGTTGATGTAATAATAGTCAAAATATAAACATGAGTTTCATATTGAGAAACAAAAATGGTGAAAATTATCTTGGTTTCAAAAATTGAATTCACAAATGCAAAAACAGTACAATATTATAACGAATTAGTACCAAGTATGTGCTATCTATTGAAGACATAAATGATATTAATAAAGCACAATAATCATCACCATGACGTGATATCCTAATATAATTGAAGACATTAAAACTATGACGAGAGAGATTAAGTGTATAGATTGTTAACACATGTGAGATTAGCAAATTAAATTGCACTTCAAAAAGTTTGAGATTCAAGTTTAATACGTATAAAGCATGCACCAAAGCACGTAGTTAAATATCTATCTAATGTCCCCAACTCGAAGCATAAATAGTTTAAATATCTTATTTGTGTCCAAAAGGTTATGAGTTCGAGCTTTAATGAAATGATCTGAGTGAAGTGAGTTATAAGTTAATGTATTATATTTTACAAAAAAAATATTTATCTAATGATGTAACGAACAATCATTATCTATAAAAGTAAGCAAATTTGAAAATTTCTCATACAATAAAAAATAATGAAATTGTTTAAAATTAAAACTTATAATTCTAAAGTGAAATCATCTGTATCGAGAAAATAATATAGACGTCTCAATCAGGAATGCAATTGGTTAAGCGATTTGTATTTGATCAATTAGTTATGTATTTGAGTCGGATCGAAACACCCAATCTCCATTTGAACAGTGTAACCTAATTTTTAAAAAAAAACAAAACAATAGCAGTTTTAAATTAAAATCTAACATTGTTTAAATATAAAAAAATCAAGATAAATATATATCAATATAATTAAATTTTACTCCCTCCGTCCCGATTAAAATGACCCATTTATTTTCGACACGGGAATTAAGAACTGTGAGTGTAAGTGAAATTAATATTTTATTGTTGAGTGTAAAAAAATTGTCATTTTTATAAATGAACCATTTCGGTTGAGACGTCCGATTTGGTAAGTGGATCAATTCAAATGGGACAGAGATAGTATTTGTCATTATATAATTTTATAGTTTACACATTTAAATATTAATATTATTTGACTACAAATAAAACTTCAAATTTAATATTTAATATAATAATAAATATAAGTATATAACTAAACGTGGGTGCAATACTAATTTGAATTTAAATTCCTAACATTGATAAGTTCATAACCATAATTTTGTTCTTTTAAAATTCTAGTTTTTATTCTTAAAAATCAATTATAGTGCATCGTATCATACTTACCTATTATTTTCCTTAAAATCAATAATAAAATAATGGAACACCAAATAGAACATAATTGTGGATCACATTCATCAATACATTCACTCGTTATCAGCAATAGCAGCGTACAAAGACAAGAAAGAAAATAATCTCTGGTTCAACTTCCAAAATGCTAAAAAAATTACATAAATATCAACATAAAGTGGAAAACTACAAAACTATGAACATCAATCAATGTCCAAATATTCAATCCCGGAGGCCGAGTTCCAGTTCAAGTTCATCGTCTTGCTCGAAGAGTTTCAGAAGGCGGGCGTGTTGCTCCTCTCTCTTCTTTCTTTGCCATAGCTTGAAAAACAACACTGATAACGCGCCAACAGCTACAAGACCCAGGCATATAACAACCACTTCCAACCAAGACCATCCTCCTGAAGACTTCTCCGCTGATACATTCTCTGATGTCGACGACCTGCCCGCCAATCCTACATTAACATTCACCACAAAAAATATTAAAAGGAGTGTATTGAAAGATCTGTCTAGGCTCAACTTGTACGAAACATCGAAACCAGCATTGAGCTCAGCTTCAACTAAAACACATGATTCCATCCAATTTTTCCTATGTCAGAGCCAGCCTCATAAACATTCAAACACTAGAGCACAATGCACAACAAAAAGGAAGCTTTTACAAATTCAACCTATGTGGAGCTCAGCTATATCCAAAAAAAAAAAATTGATTCCATCTGATTTTGTACTATGTCTGAGCCATCCTCGTAAATCTTGAAGCACTAAATCCCCATATGTACAACAAAAGAACTATAGATCTTTGTCAACCTCTAACAAACACAATCGGGAACAGGCTCCAACTAAAAACAATGCGTGATTCCATCCAATTCTTACTATATCTGGTTAGCTTCATAGATGATCAGGCACTAAATCCACATGTACAGCAAAAGAATGAACAATCTTAGTTAAACTCTTAACTCAATCAAGTTTTTACTATGTTGGCCTTGTAAATTCGCCATGTGCAGCAAAATAACTAGCAAATTTTCGCCAAGCTCGTGTGAAGCCAATGTTGAGCTTAGCTCCAACTGAAAACATATGAAGCCATTAAGCTTTTACTACGTATCAGCTAGCCTCATAAACGTTCAAGCACTAATCACCATTACAACAAAATAAGTAGCAAAAACAACCTCTACCAAGCTCTAATGAAGCCCTCAGTTTCAACTTAAAACATGTCTGAGACTCTGGGCTAGGCTCTCAGACGCCCAGGCACAAGATTGCATGCAAAGCAAAAGAATTACTGATCTTTACCAAGCTATTATGAAGCCATGTGGGACTTCATCTCGCTTTTACTGTGTCTGCTTTTTCCTCATAAAACATTGAATCAATAAATCACCAAGAACTCAACTACTTGAAGTCTGGCTAAACCAATACTGAACATTGAACAATAATAAGCAACTAAAGACATACTTGCGTAAATACAATGCTGACAAGAATAATAGAGCGGCATTAATCTTTAACTGGCTGATTGACAATTCAAACCAAAAGCATAAAGCTTTGATCTTTCGTTCAGCCACCAACTAGTTAGATCAGCTTGTTTTATACGTTTAGAATCCAATTTCGCCTAACAGTAAATCGATATTTTGGCATTATACTACACTACATTGATCAACTATACACAACTAACGCATACATAAATTCATGCTGTCCAGAATAATAGTACAAGCATTAACATTAACCTATTGTTCAAATCTCCAACCAGTTGAGAATCAACTCAGGAGAAAATCTAAGAATCTTGCGTAACAACGAGAATAAGATACATAAAAAATCGTAAACAAGTAGTATGAAAATACTCTACAGCTATATGGACAATAATCCCAATAAAACATGAGCGATTGGCTTCAAAATCCCAAAATTTCCCATTTCAACCACACATGATCTAGTGAAATTAACTGATTCAATCAGCAATCTCGTTCTCAAGGATACACATCTGACATCACTCGTTCAGGCGAAGCCAGCAAAAGGGCTCGTAAATTTAACCCAAAAACCACTGCCTAAACATCCATTCTCTAGAATATATAGCAGATGGATAAATAAACAGAGAATGAAATATGGAAAAGAAAACCTCAAATCTGCCTCTACCGATAGAAACCACGGAAACGAAAAGAACACGCAAATCTTGAATCTTGCACAAGAAAATTGATGGAGGGCATACCTGGAACCAATAGAAGACAAATTGAAGTGAAAAAATAAGGAAGAAACAACAAAGAGCTGAGATCTGTGATTTTCTTCATCTGTTCCTGTTTATCAAAATCCGTTGCTTTGTCCAGCGATTGCTACGGCATGGGGTAATTGGGTTTTTGTGGGTCTGCAGTTGGGAAGAGCTGGGAAGAATCGAATGAGACCATTCAACAACTGTTTATTCCACCACTCTTCCCACTATCAACAAAATCACTGTTTCTAATTTTTGCTTATTATTAATTATTTCATTTTATCCTCAACCTTGTCGTTTTTACTGCTTTCGCAACTAATTTCCCTTTAATAATTTTTGAAAAATTAGAACTTATTTATCACCAAATAAAGTAGGTTGTTTTTACAGTTCCGTTCCATTTCTCTCACGTAATTTTGAATTGGAAAACTGAAGCGAAATTCCCATAATACCCTTTACAGCCTAAGTGTAATATAACCACCGCAAACAAACCCTAAAACCTCCTCTCTTGCATATCTTCTCTTGCTCGGCCTCTGCAGCGCGCGGCTTCACTTCACTCTTAAGGTAACCAACCCTTTGATGCAGCTTTCTATATCCGAAACTCCATTTCGATCTACAGTATTATGTGCTGTATTTGCCGATTTAAGTGATTCTGGACTTTGATGATCTATAGTAATTTTGTTTTCAGATTCTTTGAATTGGGAGATTTTCCAATTCGATCTTTGTGAAGCCATGGCTCTGGTAAGTGTACTGTTTCTTTCGGGGTATTTGCTTTAGATTTTTGTGATGAATGTGGCAGATCTGTTCTTGGTCTATGAGTGATGCTTACACCCTTCTAACTGCTAGTTTGTGGAGTTTTCTTGGTTGGGATTTCATTGCGCTGTATAACGGGTCATAATTATGCTGCAGACTATCTTGTTCTCTCTTGTCAAATAAAAATTGACTTCGACAATTTTAACTTTTTACTTACCGAGTTAAAAATATATTTAAAAATTGAGAATATGATGCGACAGTCAGCTATATGTCAATTATCTGTTGCTTACTACTTAATCGAATCTTCATCTTTAATGTAGTTACTTTATCACTGCGATTAGCACATGATTCATTTTAATCTTGTGGTATGGTCTCTCTCCTGTTATTTGCATGTAGATTTTCCTGAATTAATCATTCTAAGTGTTTTGTTCACATTTTAAGTGAACTGGCTGCAGGCATCAATATAGAAATGCCATTTTTTGTCTAATATTGGACTAAATAGAGAAGCCATGGGTATGCATGATAGTCATGTGTGGTTGACCCTTGTTTGGGATCTTAATCAGGTTTTGCATTCTGCTGCAAACAAAAATGCGAAAAAGACACTTATTGTCTCAGAGTTCACCGGTGTGAAGGTTGAACTTGTCAAGGATTTTCAGATGGGTGTATCAAATAAGACCCCTGAATTTATTAAGATGAATCCCATTGGAAAGGTATTACATAATATGATTAGAAAATTAATGTTATCAACCATGAATAATCTTTGCTATTCCCCTTATTCCAATTTTTTCTTTGTAGATTCCTGTGCTTGAAACGCCTGAAGGCCCGATATTTGAAAGCAATGCTATTGCACGCTATGGTAAGTAACTATTTGTTAATTACTTAAGTGTGATGTTTTTGTGACTTGATTTGTTCTTTCATGATCCTAGATTGTTTTGTGCAGTGGCTCGGTTGAATCCTGACAGTAACTTATTCGGCTCTTCAGCTATTGAATATGTGAGGGATTGTTTGTTTTATAGGAATGAAATAGATATTGATTTTTTTGCTTGAGTTTTATGTATTAGGTATCCTTGGCACTCTTCATTTGCTAAATATTATTCAATACTGCCTTTTCTGGTTTATGGTACTCACAGGGTCAAATCGAACAATGGATTGATTTTTCTACTAATGAGATTGATGCACATATTTTGGGCTGGCTTCTTCCACGAGTTGGTATCCGTGCTTACATCCCTCAGGTATTACAAATTACAATCATTTGGAATCCTCATAGTCGCGAACTTTATTTACTTCTTTGAGTTGTCTACAGGCTGAGGAGGCTTCAATTGCTGCTCTGAAGAGGGGCTTGGCAGCTTTGAACACCCATCTCACATCTCAGACCTACTTGGTTGGGCATGGTGTTACACTTGCTGACATTGTTGCTGTATGTAACCTTGCTAATGGGTTCAAGGTGATCTTGACCAAGGACTTCACCTCAGAGTTTCCGCATGTGGAGAGGTACTTTTGGACCTTGATTAATCAGCCCAACTTCAAGAAAGTATGGGGTGATATTCAACAAGTAGAATCTGTTCCGCCTGTTGCATCCAAAAAACCGGCTGAAAAGCCTAAGCCTAAGCCAAAGGAGGAGCCAAAGAAGGAGGTAAAGAAAGAAGAAGCTAAGCCCGCAGAAGTGGTAGAAGAAGAAGCACCTAAGCCCAAGGCAAAGAATCCTTTGGATCTCTTACCTCCTAGTAAGATGATTCTAGATGATTGGAAGAGGCTGTACTCTAATACAAAAACCAACTTCCGTGAGGTTGCCATTAAAGGTACTAAACTGTCAATTTTATAATTAGCAATCAGGATGGGTATGAACCTTTCATTACAGTAAAGCTCATTTTGTTCTACAATTTGTAGGTTTTTGGGACATGTACGATCCAGAAGGATACTCTCTTTGGTTCTGTGATTACAAATATAATGATGAGAACACTGTATCATTTGTCACTATGAACAAAGTGGGTGGTTTTCTGCAGCGTATGGACATTGCCCGCAAGTATGCATTTGGAAAGATGTTGATCATTGGTGCAGAGGGTCCGTTTAAGGTGAAGGGGTTGTGGCTCTTCAGAGGGACTGAAATTCCCCAGTTTTTGCTTGATGAGTGTTACGACATGGAACTTTATGAGTGGACTAAGGTAGATATCAATGACGAAGCTCAAAAAGAGCGGGTGAGTCAGATGATTGAAGATGCTGAACCGTTTGAGGGCGAGCCTTTGTTGGATGCTAAGTGCTTCAAGTGAGAAGATACGTACAACTCATTTACTTGTGTAGTTTTGTGTACCAAAAAACTTTGACATCGTATCCTTTGATTCAGGACATACTACTACTACTCTACTATATTTTCCGAACCTGCTTTTCAGTTTTGTAGCTCGTCTTTTGAAAGTTGAAACTTGGAGTAATTGTTGATTTAAAAGGTGGTGCTCTATCTAGCCTTTTCATTTTTGTAATGTGCAGTAATGGTATTGAAGCAGAATAAATCTCTTCATCCCCACCCTATATACGTAACTAGACATGGGAGGGACTGAGATACAGTTTTTCTACCTTTCTACACTACTAGTGCGTATTGCTGTTGTCTCTCAAGTTGAGAAATGACAGGCCATAATCATAGTTTTCCAAAGCCCTCCAATACTAACAGTGCATAAAGTGTTGATGAGTAGATTGCATTGCATCGCATTACATTTAAAACAAATTATGCAAGAAACTCGAAAATAAACTCCAAAATAAGTTAAATAGAAATGCATTATCTTGGGGACAAGCATATTATTGGAAGATACTTGGTTGGAGCATTCCATATGTATAGCGGAGTGTGTGTATTGTGCATCTATTGGATATGCTTTGAATAAGATATCATAGTAAAAATAAAAATTAGTGAATTTATTCATAAATTATGTATTAATGCACTGATAATGCAACAAAATATAAAGGATAATGCAAAAACTAAAACTAAATAATGCAACATAAAACAATGGCTATGTAAAATTGTAATATTAATAAGTTGAAATGAATAATACAACAGAATATATAGAATAATGCAATGATTAAAACTAAATAATGCAACATAACTAATATAAAGTTTAGACAATAACATAAGTAAAACTAAAACGTTAATAAGTTAAATTGAATAGTGCAACAAAATATAAAGGATAATGCAATAACTAAAACTAAACAATGCAACATTATATAAAGCAAAATGTGATGACATATGTAAAATGACATTAATAAGTTGGATTGAATAATGCAACTTAATATAAAAGATAATGCAGTAACCAAAATTAAATAATGTAAAATATAAATGATGTTGAATGTAAAACTGAAACATTAATTAGAAGAATTAAATAATGCAACATAATATGAAGAAAATGCAATAACTAGAACTAAATAATGCAATATAATATGATAGATAATGCAATAACGTATGTAAAGCTGAAAATTACAAAGTTTTATTTTCTTACTATGATTTTTTACGTTATACATATGCAATATGAATTTCGTTTGAAAGATTATTAAATTATCTTTAATTTGATATATGATACATAAAAAAAATAATTTAAATTAAGTGAGTTATGATTATTTAAAGTTTTATAAGAAGTTTAAAGGAGAGAGAATATTGAAAACAGTAAAACGTTAGTTGGAGAGGAGAGAGATTATAAGATTCTTTGTAACCACCATATTTTATTTACCCAAATACCCTTAATTATAATTTATAATAAAAAATAAAAATCAAATATAAATTTTAAAATCATATCTCAACCATTAGATTTGGCAAATCAAATGTATATATTTATTCTCTTCTCCTATCTAAAAGGGACTTGTGATATGATCACAACTCTCTCTCTCTCTCTCTATATATATATATATATATATATATATAGAGTAGTGATCATATAATAAGTGAGTTTCCCATGCTAAATGAGAATAAATCTGGGCTGTTTATTTATATAGATCGACGCTTCAGATTTAAACTACTCCTTCATTAATTCACGCATCATTATGGAAATAAGGGTAAATTAGTAATTGCTGTTTTAATTTTGGTAACCGTCTCCTCTATTTTAGATCTAAATACTCTCTCTCCTAATTTTCTCTTTCCTCCCATTATAATCAAACGATTATATCTTTCTCGATTCAAATCTATTTTTTACGAATCATATATCAAATTAAACGTATTTTTACGACGATTCATATGATATCCATATTGGATATGTTAAATTTAGAAGATTCGCACGAAAATCATGATTTTATATTCAGCTGGTATATGTTCTTCATTATATTTACGTTCAGGATAAAAAATGCATAAATTGCGCATAAAAAATGTTCCAAAATATCTGCATTTTTTGCATCAAATGATGCATTATTAACTTGAATAAGATGCATTTTTATTCTAAAGCATATGCATTTTTGTATTCATATTGAGTGCATTTTTTTACATTGATACGTTCAGGATAAAAAAAAATGCATCAATTACTCATAAAAAATGCATCAATTACGCATAAAAAAATGTTCCAAAATATCTGCATTTTTTGTATCAAATGATGCATTATTAACTTGAATAAGATGCATTTTTATTCTAAAGCATATACATTTTTGTATTCATATTGAGTGCGTTTTTTACATTGATACGTTCAGGATAAAAAAATGCATCAATTACGCATAAAAAATGTTCCCAAATTTATATATATATATATACTAGTATTCCACTCGTGCGTTGCACGAATCAAATTTATTAATGTCTTATTTAATGGTATAGAAATATAATTAATAAAATTATATATCTGTATATAATTTCATATAGCAAATTTTATTCATCAATATTATATATTAATAGAATTATGATAAAAATTATTCTCTACATATTCAGCTAGATATAAATATAATAAAATTAAAAATAAATAGATCAAACAAAAACTTTAAGAAATGAGAGTCCCATTCGCAAATTCAACTTAATTATAAAAAAAAATTGTACTTGAATTATTTGGATAGATTGTGGGCAAAAGAAATGATATAAGATGTAATTTTTTAAAGAAAAAGTGATAAATTATAATATATAACTTAGTATATAAAAAAATAAATAGAAGTTTTTAATGCTTGAGTGACAACATATAATTGTTATAACTTTCTTTTCATTATATTTATAAATTCTTTAATGAACAAACAAGTAAAAATAGTTCCAATTCTAAGTAACATAATATGTTTTTTCATTCAATAACCATTCAATGCAGAATTTATATAAAATCTTTAAAATACTTATTTTAGTAAATTAGAATCGCAAATTAATATTTTGGAAGTTATATGTCTTTATTGATTGATAATTTTAGAAATATGATATATTAATTTAAATCTCATATATCGTATATTGCCAATTTGCCATTATATTTTGAACTCATGATTATTAGATAAGATAAAATACTTTACCCACTTATACCCTTAGTTGGGGACTTGAGGTGATAATTAAAATCAATTTAATGTGAATGATCACAATGTTTGGATTAATTTAATGTAATTTTAAGTTAGAGTAATCATAATTTTGATAATATAAGATTAATATTAATAGTTTATTTAGATTAAAAAAGTAATTATGGAAAAGATTGAATATTGAAATTGCTAATTTATTTGTACTTATATATATTAAAAATATCATCAACATTTTAATATACTCCTTATTTATAATAATAAGTTTTTTTTAGGTTTAAGCTTGATTTCTTTAGTTAAATAGGTCTTGTTCTTAGTGTATTTTATATTTATAATATATATTTTATTTTTAATTATAAATATATTATATAATATCAATAGCAAATAGTATATACAGTTATTCATATAGATCTATTATCTGATAAAAAATAATTTATTTAATATATTCTTAATTTCTAAATTACAAATATTTTTAATTTCAAATAATCAATATATTTAATCAATTGTATAATATATTATTATTTATATCTATAAATATTAATTAAGTATATTAGATGCATTATTTTTGTATTTTACATGACATAAATGGCCAACCTCTGAACCATTAAGAAATTAACCAATTTAATATTTGTAGTGTGCAGTTAATAGATAAAATTGATTGAAAAGTGATGTCGGTGATTTTCTTTTTGCATGGGATTGAAATTTGCTTCGTAAATGAGCGGCAATATTCCCGCTAAATGAATAGTAAATGACTACTTTCATTTAGTATATTAAAGTATATTAATATATATATATATATATATATATATATATATATATATAGGGAGCAGATTCAGTGAGAAAATTCTTAACGTGAGAAAGTGAGAAAGGTGCTTGATTGCATTCACGGCGTTGTTTGATTGTGTTCAGGTCGTTGCTTGATTGCAATCTTGCTTGATTGTGCTTTAGTTGTTGTTTGATTGCATTTTAGTTGTTGCTTGATTCAATATCAACCATTGATTTTTTTAGATCTGATGGACATGATTCATTCTTTTTTCTCACATGGGGATTTTTTTTTACATGATCTCTCCTCTATATATATATATGTATAAAAGTGTATATATTTTTGTATATATAATTATTATTAATTTTCATATCTTCTCATATTTAAAATGCAATGTTTGTAGTAATAAAATATTTGTTAAATTTTGATAAGGTATTTAACTTGTATATATTTTGTTTATTGGAATTAATATGTATTTATTTTTTATTGAATGGTTAAAACTAATTCTATATAATTAAACGGTTAAAATTAATTTTATTTTAATTTGTAAAATTCTGATAAGGTATTTAACTTATATATATTTTGAATTACTTTGTTTTATTTTATTGAAAACATTAAATAAATTTCAATAAAATATATATACATATATATATATATATATATATATATATATGGGGCTGATCTGGTGAGAATAGCCCTTATCATGAGAAATGAGAATAAATTTCGTCCATAGATTTGATAACATCAACGATCCAGATTACATAAGAGCTTCAACAAAAAACGCGGCATAATATCCTCATTTTACTTCATTAAAGGGCAATATAGTCATTACGAACGCACTGGGCGCAAAAGTTGTGTTTTGTTCATTTTATGTATTATCTACTTCATTTTATCTTAGTTATACTTCATTTTATCTCAATTGTGATTCATTATAAAATAAATTCGATGCGAATTTTGATGTTACACGTGATATGCATTTTATCTTAGAAGTTCTTTATTATATCTTAGTTATTCTTCATTTTATCTCAATTGTGATTCGTTATAAAATAAATTCGATGCGAATTTTGATGTTACACGTGACATGCATTTTATCTTAGCAGTACTTCATTATATCTTAGTTATTCTTCATTTTATCTAAATTGTTGTTCATTATAAAATAAATTCAATGTAATTGTACATCGTTATTAGTTCGTCATTTTATCTTAGCAGTTCTTCATTTTATCTTAGCAGTTCTTCATTTTATCTTAGTTATTCTTCATTTTAGCTGAAGAACGCAAAAAGCAGCAACCAAACCGAGATGAACCAGCGAGCAGGCAGCAAAACCACCTCTGCACCAACCAACCACAGCAAGCAGCAGCAAGAAACACAAACCACACACACCAAAACTGTGCATAACAATAACAAGGATGAAAAACCAACAGCAGCAAACTACAAACCAACACCCAAAGCAATTTGCAGCAACATAAATAAGGAGAGGCTGCAACAAGTAACCCTAAACAATCACAACTCCAAGTATTCAATTCAAAAAACAACTATTCGTAAATTTTATTTTATTTTTCGAAAAAAAAAATGAAAAGCAACGAGCAATTCCCTCTCCACTACAACTCTCAAACTTCAGACCCCCGCCGGCACCGGCGCTAAAAAGCCCAAGCACCACCAACTCACGGTGGATCAACACCACCAATCTTTACTCCTCGATATACCCGACCACATCAGCCATCTATGCCTCTCGCTCGTCCCCCTTTCAAACTCTACTCCATCTGCCGTTCTTGGCGTCGTCTCCTCTACTCCTCATCTTTCCCTCCTTTTCTCTCTCTATACGCTCTCATATGGTGGTTGTCGACGCAGCTCGGCGCCGACTGTTTCTCCTCAATCTCCAAGTCCCAATCACAAAACTAGGGCACACATAATGATATCTAAAATATATTGATATTTAAATTATGTTAAATTACAATAATATCCTTAAATATGTTACAATGAAGTTCGCGGAGGATAAAATGAAAACGGAAATTATTAAAGCATGACCGCAGATCTTGTGCAATCAATGACTGAGATTTATTCTTATTTCTTACATTAACAACTATTCTCATATGATCTAACCTATAAGAATAAATCTCGCGCGTCCATCTCATCAAATCGACGAACAGGATTCATTCTCAGCATATTGAAAAATGCGGCATTTTTGCCCCAATATCGTGCAGTTTTAGTCTTTAAAGGCTAAAACTGTAAAAATACTCAAACACAAACAGCAACCTGCATTTTAAGCCCGATTTACTTCATTTTTAGCCCAATTTACTTCATTTTTAGCCCGATTTACTTCATTTTTACATAAATACGAATTAAAAAAAATTAAACATCTTCTTCTTCAAAGCAACAACACGAGCGTAGTCTCTATAAAACTCAATACCAACATCAACAGTTCTTAAAACTATGCACTTTAAATGCTTCATCTTATCAACATACTTTGGAATAAATGAATATGTAAGATACACAAATGCACAAAGTTAACACTAAAGATGCACAATATAATAGAAAAAAT